>JBCNJP010014001.1:0-11564 GCA_039602395.1 Deinandra increscens subsp. villosa
ATATATATATATATATATATATATATATATATATATATATAGGGGAGGCCGAGTTTGGAAAACCGTGAAAACCAAGCTAAAAAAATCGTTTTTTGTTCCGATTTTTTTATGTTGATTCTTTAAGTTAAAAAACCCCCCCTTTATGCAAAAAAGTAAAAAAAACGTCTAGTAAATTTTTTTTAAAAAAATATTTTATAACTGATGTTACATATGTAACAGGGTACTGTTACATATGTAACATCGGTTATAATTTTTTTTTTTAAAATTTAGTAGGCGTTTTTTTTTACTTTTTTTGCATAAAGGGGGTTTTTTTAACTTAGAGAATCACCATAAAAAAATCGGAACAAAAATCGAATTTTTTAGCTTGGTTTTCACGGTTTTCCAAACTCGGAAAGGTTTTCATTTTATCATTCCTTTATATATATATATATATATATATATATATATATAGGAAGGATCATGTGAAAACACATTTATTTTGCGAAATCGCGAAAACCATCTTAAAACCTACATAACTTTTTTCATACGTTAATACTTTTTAAAAAAATTTGCACCAAAAGTCTTATAATTATGTTATCTTTAATTCTATAAAAAACTAAAAAAATATTAACGCTTTTCTTTTCTTTTCTTTTTTTTTTCTTTTTTTTTGTGATGCACATGTGCATCACAAAAAAGCTCATATTTTTAGTATGAGTTAATATATTTTTTTCTAAGTCGCACCATATGTGTTATATTTCTGTCATTTTTTTGTGTTTTATTTAATGATGCACATGTGCATCACACAAAAAAAACCTCATATATGTGGTATACATTAATAGTTTTAAAAGGAAATTGCACCCTAAATCTTATAGTTGTCTTATCTTTAGATCTAAAGAAAAAAAAATAACATTTTATAACTTTTTAATTATATGTTGCACATGTGCACTATGTTTCATTATCATTAGTAGCATAAATGTTTTAGTGTTTTTAATATGTTTTTAACATAAGGAGTGTTTTTTCGCATGATAATTCGTTTTTGTCCAGAGATAGCGTAATTCTAAGACTTTTGACGCGAATTTTATGAAAAAACATTAACGTATGAAGAAGTTATGTAGGTTTTAGTATTGGTTTTCGCGTTTTCGCAATATAAAGTGTTTTCGCATGATCCTTACCCTATATATATATATATATATATATACATATATATATATATATATATATATATATATATATATATATGGTTAGTTTCATTGTAGACACCCCATAAGTGTAGACATGTAGACATTTTTTTTAACATTAGATCTCTTGATCTAATGGTTGTGATTAATTTCTTTATTTTCTTTTTTCTCATTATTCAGAAAATTTCATATGTGAACACATGTAAAAAAGAACCATTTCACATGCGAAAGTGTCTACAATGAACCTCGCTATATATATATTCCAACTGTAAGATTATTAACATATACGAGGGATCAAATTACAATAAAGTGGCAGCAAAAAGGGGCTAACAAGTTGCGGCGCAACCCCATTTTGGATAGCAAAACCAATCCTACTAAAAACAAAGCTATGATTTTTAGAGGTCGAGGAATTCTTTTATTATATACTAGATAATATACCCGTAAGCTTCACGGGTTGTGTATAAAAAGTTATTATATTTTATCTTTTTTAACCACTCAAAAAAATTTAAAATCTACAAATATGTTTCCTTGTATTTAATTAAGAAGTGGGAAGGTGGGTTCATACTGCTTTAATGAATTGGTCACTAGCATCAAAACTTCTTGTTTATCAAACTCTATATTATATAGATAGAGATAGATAGAGATTCTAATATAGATGAATAAAAACTCCAAATTTGAGTGATGTGGTGTTAAGAACGAAGAATCCATTATAAATACATTAAATCATAAAAAGTTTACATGAGTATAGTTACAACATAAGAAATAAAGGATATTTTTTCAGTTATAACACAACTATATATATTAGAGTATTAGTTATTAGATTAGGTTTAATTATGAGTCCACGGGTCCATTAGGTATTAGAGTTTAGAGTTCATTGTCTATATAATATATAATGTAATCTATGTTATCAATAATATTAATCGAGTGTTCTATTATATTACATGATATCATAGCCTAAACGATTTAAGCCCTAACTGTCGCCTCCGTGTTCAAACCTTAGACAGAGCGGTGTGCCGCCAAGCCGCCGCCCTGTCCCAACTTCTTTTCTCCGTTTAATTTCTTTACTATTTTTTTGTTTTTCGTTTAAATAAATCTTCGGTTTCAATTCAACATTCCGGTTTTCTTTTTCTATCGCTACAAAGAAAGTTGCTTGTTAGTGTAGTTGCACACTAGCATCGCTGCCGTTTTCTTTTGTGCGTATTGTTCAATTATTATTCCATTCGCTTGCTTACACTATTCAAATTGTTGCATCGGTGCCGTTTTCTTTCATATATATTGATTTGACTTTGTTTTTTCAAGTAAGAAGTTGCTTTTTTCTTTTTCCTTTTTGATCTTCGGATCTCAACTGGTTTAAGAGATAGCCGCTTGACTACGGTCACCGGACTTATTATTTATTTTTATTTTTTCCTTTGTAAACCTATAAATCTCATCTCTTGATCTACGGATTTAGGAGACCATCATATGATCACGGTTATCAACTAATTTTTTTTTTGTTAGATCTACAATTCTCATCTATTGATCTACGGATTTAAGAGACCGTCAATTGCTAGTCTCGACACACCGCCCCGCGACTACGGTCGTCGGTTGTCAAACTTACCTCTAGCCAGTCATGTTTGTTATTCAGTGAAACCAAGACCTAAAACCAGATGAAGTCATTAATGAAGCTGGAGCCGAGGAAACTTCACAATGCTTTCATGGTTTTAATTTTTCTAAGCCGTTTGCAGAAGATTGAGATTTGAAGTCGAGAACCGAAATCGAAGCTGGTTTTTTATAGTCTTTTTATTATCATCTTTATGTTTTGATTTTTTTTCAGTCTTTAGCGTCGATTTTCTTCCGCTACGACTGCGGGGGAGTATTAGAGTATTACTTATTAGATTAGGGTTAATTATGAGTCCACGAGCCCATTAGGTATTAGGGTTTAGAGTTTATTATCTATATAACATAATCTCTCTTATCAATAATATCAATCGAGTGTTCAATTATCTTACACGATAAAAGTCAATGTCTTCCCACATAAACATCTCTCTCTATCTTCTTTCTCTAACATCTTTATCCTTTATCATCAGATTTCATGAAGAGTCTAAGAGCATTAGCAGATTCTCAATCTCCATCTCTATAATTTAACTAACAAACACTATCTATTCTGTCATTTTTAATTAAATAATAATTTTTATACATTTATCATTACATTTTTTCTCTCTTTTATTCACAACTACTTTAAAAAAATATTTAAAAAATATAAAAAATCTACAGTGTTTCCTCAAATATAGAGATAAACAGTAACTTTTTCTCCTCCTCCATTCGCAATCACTCACAACCAAACTCAAATTTTAAGGACTTCATTCATACAAATATAGAGAACGCGTGAATACTCTAAGCAAGCTCAACACCAACATTACATATTTACAATCAAGTTTAAAACTGTTCCACCTACTCCAATCCACACCATTCAACTTGACTCTATTACACACCCAAAGATAACCTCGAATTGTTTTATGTCTTCCATAGGGTGAGGATAAATGTATCAATATAGTTTGATAAATGTACCAACTTCAGTCCAAGCATTTAATTATGAGGTAATGATTATATTTTTCTTAAAAGTTTTTTTATTTCACAATCTACTTTTAATTGGATAAATGTCTTTTTATTTTAATTTTTTACAAATAGTTTTTTTATAAATATTATCTAACTTTTTTTAATAGCAAATTATTGGAAAACTCTAGCAAATTTCTTTTTATTATATTTTTTTACAAAAGTTTTTTTTATAAATATTATATAATTCTTTTGCTAATATTTTCTTTTAATTTTTAATCGGATTTTCTTCTAACATGTTTGACACAAATTATTCTTAGCTAATTATTTTATTATACTCATTTTACACACGAGAATATATATTGTAATGAACCTATTTTAAGTACATAATGTTTTCTTTTTATTATGATACATTTCTAACTCATTTTTAATGGGTTTTGATTTTTTTTTAAATATACACTGAGCTCTCACAAAAATACTTTATAACATATTTATTTTGTTTTGATTTGTTAATAGATGTACTCACGAACCTAGTTAATCTGTAGGTCTTTTATTTTATAAATGTTCCTAAAAACTCAATGGAAATTTCTAACAAAAAAATATTGCACGATGATGTTTTATAAATTTATTAAATTGTTTATAATTGTTTTCTTTAATATTTTTTGATGAAAGTATTTTTTTGTAAAAAAATATATATTTAAAAGAATTAAGAAAAATATTTAGAAGAAAACATTTGATAAATATTACAATCTAATACAATCTTTAAATATAGCATTTTTATTTTGTTAGAAATTAGTTTAAAAAAACAAATTTTTTTAACGACATTAAAATTAAAAAAAAAAAAACCTATTGTTATAAACAAGAATTTTACCACTCCGCGCGTTGCGACAGAGACATAGTAAATGAAAGAAATTAAAATCATTACATCTACAAATGTACAAATAGATTGAATAAGTTGCATGCATTGACGATCCCTATCTTATTTCCAAATCGTGGTTGTGTATGCCGGCATCACAAAGCCTTAAGTAAGGCTGCAAATTGAGAATCCATAACACGTTACATCAAGAAAGGAAAACATTCATTTTCATATATATATATATATATATATATATGTGTGTGTATGTGTGTGTGATTAACTTAAGTCTATAAAAAACTAAACAATCACATGACAACACTTAACTCAAGTTATGTAGTACCAAATCATAATTAATAAAATCAAATCCCAACAAAGATTAAGTCTTGCACATCTGCTTAAGATTAATGGCTCACCCAAACACCCGAGAGTGTATGTCCTCTGCACTTTCGGGTTTTAACATTAAAGAAAGCATTATCTTCTATTTTGAAATTCTCATATATAAAGATGACTAATCATTTTACAATTAAGTTTCAATTGTTTATAAATTCAAAGCATGCATCTTTTATATAAGCATAAGTATGCTTGGGAACAACAAAAGCTATTTTGAAGTGGAGAGGAAGAGACGGTGGAAAGGGTCGCCGGATTAGAGAAAGAGAAAGAGTTGTGGTTTAAAATGAATGCCAAGTTGACATGGAATAATTTTACTGGGCTTTATAATTTTGTTATTAAATTCTTATTGGACTATAGGAGCTACAGTCATTCCCCTCACATGAGCTAAATTCATTTTGTTATATATATAAATAAGTATTAAAATAGAGGGGTTTTAATGCTTCATTAATTAATTATAAATGATTAGTTTAGTATTTAATCTATAGAGTAGGGTGTGGTGCAAATAACAACATCCAATCACATTGTGTTGATACTGAAAACAATAACAAAAAAGTAAAAAAGTAGCTGACCTGGTATATTTAACACTACTCCTTCCATAATAGGATAACCTCGAATTTTTTTATGTCTTCCATAATAGTACTTGAGCATGCTTTTTTAACCTCACCTGTGGAGGAAAGTGGTGGCTAGTATACATGGGGATGGCGATGAAGGAGTGCAAATCCCGGTGGCTAAAGGGAGTGTGGGGGTTTGGAAGAATATCGCGAATATGAAGAATGTTCTTAGAAGGAAAGGTTTGTGTATTGAAGATTGGATGGTGAAGGATAGCGGAGTGTGGAAACGGAAAGGCGATTCTTGCGGATCTTTTTCGGTAAAATCGGTTAGAAATTTGTTGGAGCCGTTAAGGCGGGTCGAGGTGGATTCTGTTGTTAAATGGTGCCCCATTACCCCCCCCCCCCCCTAAGGTAAATATATTTTTTTGGTCTTAGAAGGAAAGGTTTGTGTATTGAAGATTGGATGGTGAAGGATAGCGGAGTGTGGAAATGGAAAGGCGATTCTTGCGGATCTTTTTCGGTAAAATCGGTTAGAAATTTGTTGGAGCCGTTAAGGCGGGTCGAGGTGGATTCTGTTGTTAAATGGTGCCCCATTACCCCCCCCCCCCCCTAAGGTAAATATATTTTTTTGGCGCCTTATCATTGATCGGCTCCCTACTAAAAATAAATTGGAGCATAGAGGGGTTAACCTCCCCTCAAACCTGTGTGAGCTGTGTTTGGAGCATATGGAAGATGTGCAATATGTCTTTTCTTCTTGTTATTGGGCCAATGTGTTTTGGCTATTTGTGGGCCAATGGTGTAAAAGAAATATGGGTTGGGTTTTTGATCCAAGGGACCTTCTCTTGGAATGGATGGAAGATAGTGCTACGGAAAAAGAAAAAGCGGCTCTTAATGTGGTGGTGCGTACAGCCTGTTGGATTTTATGGAAGACTAGGAATGAAGCGGTCTTTCAAAATCGGAAACCCTCTATTCAAAGAATGGGGTCGGACCTCAAGGCGCTTAGTTTTCATTGGATAAGAAGTAGGGGTAAAGATTGGGCTATCACTTGGGAGGATTGGAGTCAGTTTAAATTGTAATGTCTTTTCTGTAGCTTTGGTGTTTTTGGGGCCGGGTTGGAGCTCCTTGCTCTGCCGGTTTTTCCCCTCGTTTAATAAAATTGCCGTTTCAAAAAAAAATATATATATTTATTTCTTGAGCTCCACAAACACCAACTACCTATATAATAAATCTTACAGTAGCCAACAAAGTCCAAGATCTAGGAGTGCATATAAGATTAATTATATCATTAGTAGAGACGAATCTTACAATAGCAAAAAATATATATAATTCATGATAAGATGACATATAGATATAAGGCTATGTGTAATCGGGCGTTATAGCCCCCAAACCCCCACTATGGCGCCCTTCATAGCGCCCCTGGGCACCCCCCGGGGCGCTATGTTGCTTCAAATCGTCCGGTGGCGTTACCCACATCACGCCCAAAAAATCCACCAATTTCAAACTTGACCACATTTATTTTTTTTCTTTTTATCCATCATATACTATATATATACATATCTTCCATTTAAAAAAAACTACACTTCTTCTCTTCTTCTACACATTCTTTTCTTTTACAAATCACACAACAAAATGGGTTCACCGGTGTCATCATCATCCTCATACCTCTGGAACTTCAACGACGACGAAGAGGATGGGGTAATTTCGGCATGTGTCAAAGTTGTAAACGAGTTAGTGGCTTCGAGCTCCGTCCCACGACCGGTTCTTCGAAGAACACGTGTTCACCGTGATCGTGAAGCGGCGAACAACCGGTTGATGAATTACTACTTTTCGGAAACCCCTACGTACCGCAATCCGAAAACGTTTGCAAGACGTTTTCGAATGAGCAAGCATTTGTTTTTACGCGTAGCACACGACTTAGAAGAAAATTTTGATTATTTCAAACAACGACGCGATGGAATGGGAAGGCTTGGATTCACCGCAATTCAGAAATATACGTCGGCTTTGTGTGTTTTGGCATACGGGTATTCGACGGATTTTAACGACGATTACTTGAAAATGGCGGATAAAACAACACGCGATTGTTTGGAGCACTTCACCGAAGGTACATTTATTTTTTTTACATGTTACATAATTCTTGAGTTAGTTATTTTTTTATTTTATAGGTTATATAATTTATAAGTTAGTTACTTTATTTTTTTATAAGTTACATAAATTATAAATGTTATATACAAGTTAGTTTTTTGTTTCTAGGTATAGACAAATTGTATGGGGCACGTTATCTAAGGAAGCCCACGTGGAATGATATTCAGACGCTTTATCAACATCATGATCAAGTACATGGACTACCGGGCATGATCGGTAGCATAGATTGTAAACATTGGCAATGGGAGAATTGTCCAACCGCTTGGAAAGGTCAATTCACGAGGGGTGATCAAAAGGGGCCAACGGTGATTTTGCAAGCCGTCGCATCGTGTGATCAATGGATTTGGCATGCGCACTTTGGTGTAGCCGGATCCAACAATGATATAAATGTCTTGGAAGGATCACAAGTCATTGAGGATTACGTGTCGGGGAAGCAGACGAACGTAGCATTTTATGCAAATGGCAACTATTACCCGCATGGCTACCTATTGGGTGATGGTATTTACCCAGAATATTCGTTTATTGTCAAGACTTTCAAAGACCCTCTCGATGAAAAAAGGAAATATTTCAAAACGGTACAAGAAGCGGCAAGAAAGGACATCGAGTGCACATTTGGTACTTTGGTGAAAAAATGGCATTACGTCAAATATCCGTGTCGATTATGGACGATGACGAAGATGACAAATTGTATGCGTGCCATTATAATCATGCACAACATGATCAAGGAGGACGAAGGGCTTGCAATTTGTAGCTATTTTGATCCTTCACACGTCGAGGATCGACCATACGCGACGATGGAAGAACGTGTTCAAAATACGAGGGAAATACGTTCAAGAGAACGACATAACGCACTTATAGTGGATTTGATTGAACATGTATGGGATACTCAAACCCCAAAACACACACTTTAAGTAAAACAAAGGAGGATAAACATAAAATGAAATATGACCTCCAATAATCCCCCAGCAAGAAGCACAACCACAAAATCAGAACACTCCGAACATCTGCTGCCAAAGAACAATAATAATCATGATAAAGTTATTAACAATCTTTAAAAAAAAACCACAAATTGAAAACTACTTAAACCTAAAAATCAAACTAAAAAACAACTGAATATTAATTCAATCGCAATCGAGATTTACAATCACAAACTCTAATTAAAGAAAACAACAGCAGCAACACTTGCATATCCAATTAAATCACTACACCAAATGAGTGCATTATTGTTCCCATAAAGTCAAAAACATAAAGTCTAAAAATCATCTTAATAACCAAATATATGTAAACGGTGGACAAAAATCATCTTAGCATCAATCAAGATTAGAATCATACACTTAATCAAGTTTATATCACTAAGATATGTACACACTTGTTTAAAGTAACAACAACGAAAACACAAATTCATGGCTTTTGGTGAGTTGTGACAGACCTATTACAGCAAAAAGCAAAGCCAGTAGAAATCAGCACCTGCAAAATGAAAAACCACAAACAACAGTAACGAAATTACCAACAAAAACCGATCAATCGCAAGAGTCTAACCAATTTGATGAACTGCAAGCATAGAACAACGATTACAGAAAAATTACCTCATCGATCGTAGAGCAGCTTCGTAAAAACAAAGAGAGATGAGTAGAAAACTCCTTAAATTAAAGAAGTAATAAATGGAATTAAACAATACGGTTTGTGCTACGCTTTGAAATCATCATCGATAGACTACGCTTTGCAGTCATACACGAATAGGGTAATGGAATTAAACAATACGGTTGTGACTTATAAGAGATTTAAGATTTGAGATTTGAATTGATCGCCTTTTCTCCCATTACCCTATTCGTGTATGACTGCAAGGAGCGAAGAAGCCTATGTCTGCATTTGCCCTCAATTCAAATATGAAATCTGAAATCTCTTCCTTTCTCAAGATCAAACGCACGTTTTTCTGATTATGGTTGTACAATGTCTGAGTTTTCCGATTGTGGTTTGAATTAGGGAAAAAGTAGGTCCTTGGTCTGAATCTGGGCTGAAGCCTTGACCACAAATTGACTTGTACCTCTTAATATTAATTTTTTTTTTTGAACGGCTGCATTTTATTAAATCTAGCAAGTTGCTAGAAATGAAATTTTAAATTCAAATTACATAAAATAGAAAGCATGATCAACAAACAAAGACCAATCAAAAGGACCCCATTTCGTTCTATGCTGGAACCATTTGAACACCTCAATCTTGGTCTCATCAAGTATTCTATTTGGGTGAGTGTTGCAACCTTGAAAGACTTTACCATTTCTTGCTTTCCATAGTGCCCAGCATGTTGCATAGATGATTGAAAGAAGAAAGGTCTTTTGTTTTGGGTTGAATGTTGAAGGAAGGGAGAACAGGTTAGACACTGCACCATTTATACTTAATGTTGATCTGCACCATTCTTGAACTAGCACCCATGTTTTCTTTGCAATTTCACAACTGAGTAGCATATGCTCAACAGTTTCAGCCTGCGTTGAGCACCATGGGCAAAGAGCATTTGGCAGAATGACCCCTCTTTTGGCCAGCTCGACGTTAACCGGTAGGCGACATAGGGCACTATATTAGGAGGGTTTGCTAGACTCATCCCACCTAAGATTTTTGAACTTCCTTTATTATATTGGAAGATTTGAAAACAGTTGTTCATAAATCATGTGAGATTATGAGTAATCTGCTGATATAATTTCTTGAACACACAGGCATGAAGCTCAATTCATCGAAAAAGTTGTTCGGAAAATTTTACTAGAGCCACATTTCATCAGTTCAAGCTTTGACAAGAACTTAGTAGGCATGGAGACTCGAGTGAAGGATGTGGTTTCAGCTCTAGAGATTGATTCTGGTGATGTTCGTATGATAGGGATTTGGGGAATGGGAGGCGGTGGTAAGACCACTTTGGCTACAGCTGTTTTTGATCATATATCCAGGTGGTTCGAAGGTAAAAGCTTTGTTGAGAATGTAAGAGAAGGTTCAAAAGGCTCTGGTTTGAAGGAATTGCAAAAACAGGTCCTTCATGATGTGTTAAATGATCAAAGCATTGGTGTAACAGGTGTATATGAGGGGAAAAATAAGCTGAAAAAGATGATGCCTGGTAGAAAGGTTCTTGTAGTTCTAGATGATGTGGATGATGTAGAGCAACTTAAGGCGTTGGTGGGTGATCCTGATTGGTTTAAACCCGGAAGCAAAATCATCATCACAACAAGAGATGAGCAAGTGTTAAAGGCACACAGAGTGAACTATATCCATCATGTCAGTCTACTATCTCATGAGGAAGCAATTTGCCTCTTTAGTAGGAGTGCATTTAAGAAGGAGGTTCCAATTCAAGGGTATGAAGAGCTATCACGTAAAGTTGTATCTTACGCTGATGGTCTTCCCTTAACAATCACAGTTCTGGGTTCATTGCTTTGTGGTAGACCCATGCATGAATGGGAAGCTGCAATAGAAAGGCTAAAAACAATTCCATTGAAAGAAACTTTGCAAAAACTGGAATTAAGTTACGATCGTCTGGATGACGATTACAAAGAAATATTCCTTGAAGTTGCATGCATATTAAAAGGTGAAGAGGAAGATCAAGCAATTAGAGTACTTGAAAGCTGTGGATTTGATGCTCAAATTGGTTTAAGAATTCTAGAGCAGAAATCTTTGATTACCATTTCTGAATATAATCGTTTGCACATGCATGACCATATAGAAGAAATGGGCAGGGATATTGTTCGTCGTGTGGAACGTGATGAGCATAACAGGCATAACCGGTTATGGGTTAAAGAGGAAATTGAATATATATTGGATAACGAATTGGTAAGATTGAAGATTATTCTGACTAACACATTTTATTTCTTATAATCAATAATTCATGTGAGCTTTTTATTTACAGGGTACTAAAGCAACACGAAGTATTAAGTTGGAGTATTCGAATCTCGATACAACTAA
>JBCNJP010014002.1:0-11563 GCA_039602395.1 Deinandra increscens subsp. villosa
AACTGTCACACCCCCAATTTCCACTAACGGAGTTTTACCGTGTGGGGTGTGATCCAGACCAGGACCCGAGTCATTAGTTACATTAAACATAAGTTAAGGGCTCAAAATGTAAATATATTTCCAAACGGGAAATATCAAACAGAGTTAATGTTTAGCGGAAGCTCATAAAAGTCAAGTTGCGCAAGCAAGCGCCCGATAAGTAAATACCAGTTCAAGTTGAAAATATTTGAAAACCAATTCCCAAAATAAAAGGTTTTAGCCAACGTACGTGCCCAAAAATCAGATTCTCCTAGCGTCCTGCAAAGCATGCATAAGAGCAAGTGTCAACTAATGTTGGTGAGTTCACATAAGCACATAAGTATAACTAGTATAGTTATGCAGTACGAATACAACAGTTTTTATTCGTATATAAGCATGTATATTAACAGTACAATCCATATCGTAGGTAGCGAGCCTAAGTTCATGTCACTAAAACGTTCGCAACCGAAGCTGACCAATTAGTTGTAGGAATAATCCTTACGTGGTTTGCCTTCCCCGTGTCTTCTCGATCACGGTAAGTTAGGCTGACATTGTCCTCAGTCCGACCGCCAGTCGGGTGGTGCATCTCGTGCCCGCTGAGTGGGGTTTGTCAGACCCCAGTAGTACTACCCAATATCCCCTCGCTATTTGCTATTAACGGTTCGATAAGTAAGGACTTTCAAAGATAAGCATTTTACGTGAACATGTGATATATGTTGGATTTCTACTTTAATCATACATAAACGTTGTCGTGTTATCACCCTAACCCGGGTGTAACGTGTTTGCGTGTGTTATCGTCCAAAACCGGACGTAACGTAATGGTTGTGAAACTCACCTTAGGGTGCGCTGCTACAAATTTAGTAAGACTCCGAGTCTTGCGTAACTACCAAGCACCTATTGAATTTACATACGTAAGTGTGTGTCCGCACATGAGTCACATAGCCTAGACGACGGTGTTAATATCAAGTAATTCCAAATATGATGTAGGTGACAATTTCAATACGTGATAAAAATCGTTTGTTCGAAAGTAGTCACAAATGACATTAAATCAAGGACACAAGGATTTACGAAAATCAATGTGAATATGTTATTCCAAATAATAAATGTAGAGATGATCGGGTAAATATATATGTATTCGTAAATTATAAATATCAAGACATAGTCAAAAGTATGAAAAAAATAAAACGTCCCAATATATATTTATTTATATGCCGTGTCAAAATTTCAAGAGTTTAAAGAAAATCTTTAAAGCGATCGTATGTATATAAGTACATGACAGAAATCAAATATATATATATATATATCTATTTCTATGTTTCAAACTACTTAATATTAATATAAACGAGACTATAATATTTCGATCCATTTAAATCGTAATGTTTTCGTAATATAAACGTTCATCAAGAACTCTAACAAGGTCTATGGAACTTTCACGGTTTGAGATTTAATAGTCGTTTACTAATACGTTTGAGTTTTGGACCAAGAAGCATTTCAAATCACTAAAAAAAATAAAACAGCAATAAAATCATGGTCACGGGACTCGAACCCGTGACCTCTACGTTAGGAACCCAGCGACACTAACCACTGGGCCAGTGGTTTGTTTGGTTAACACTTCGAGCGAAAATACGAGTTTTATACACATAGTGTTACCAAAACTGGTTCAGGAAGCAAAAATCAGGAAAAACAAAGAAATGCGGCTGGGGGGATTCGAACCAGAGACCTCTCGGTCTACAGCTACAGCGCCAACCAACTGCGCTAACGGCGAACTGTGCAAGGATCCAGTCTAGTTAAATATTTAACCAAACCCATCCTGTTACCACTCTTCTTCCCCATAACTCCGGTGGCCGGAGTTCTATTCCGGTCACCGGAAAATCGCGAAGCCTAGAACCAAACTGAAGAGAAAGGTGCGACTAACATAAAGATGTGCTTACCTCGAATCGAAGATGAGTTTTGACCCGTTTATGAAGCCGAAACGAAACCGAAAACCTCGACTCCGGCGCTTGACGTTGCTCCGTTTCCGAATCCAATGCTTCGGGGTTACTCGGTGGTGGACAACGATCTCAATGATGTATAAAAAGGGTAGAGAAACAGTGATGTTGGCCGGAATTTTCTGAGTTCGCCGGAAAAGGAAAAATAATCGAGAGAGAGATTGATTGAGGGATGAGAGTGATCAAATGAGGTTGAATTCTCCTAATGATTGAAGGTTGGGACTGATCAGTAGAGATTCGAACGTAACCGAAGGATTAATTTCAGATTTAAGTGATGTCGGTTACCGGGAATAGAAACGATCGACTGTTCCCTTCGTTTCATCATATCGACTTTCATCATTGGCAAAGTTGGTCCCTCTTTAATTAACAAATTAGGAAATCAGGTTGTGGTAAATCACATAATAGCCCCTTACAGGTTTTGTAATAAAATACAAGTTTAGAAAGTTACAAGTTGGGTCCCTCAACTTTTGAAAATATTAACGAACTAGATCTAACGGAGATAACTTCACAGTGAAAAACACGAGTGTATGCCAAAGCATATTTTAGCGAACGACGTTAATACAATATAAACCTATATATGCTTCACATAAAATTATAGTTATAATCCATAACTATATGTTTTTAAATTCCAATAAAAGTATAAAAATGTTTCGTACGATTACGTGACACGTCGTCACATAAGATCATAAAAAGAAATAATGTGTATATATATATACTTATATACCACATAAAATCATAGATATATTTGTCACATAAAATGACAAAACGTTTTCATGAAATTATAAAATATGATTCACATAAAATCATAAAATATAATTATTCAAGTAAGTTAATCGTCGTCTAGACTCATGTGCAGTGTTCGTGTAACTGTTCTAGTTAACTGAGGTAACGTAACGGATGTTAACGGACGTTATTGAAATATATCACAAGTTATTAACGGGGTTAACCTGGAAAATTGCCGGTTGTCACATCATCCCCTTGTTAAGGAATTTTCGTCCCGAAAATTGCCTTAAGTTGCTACGGTTTCTGTGGAAGGAATAGAAAAATTTTAGGGTTGCTACATCATCCCCTTGTTAAGGAAATTTTGTCCCAAAATTTAACTTATACCTTAATTAGATGTTGAGGCTTGATTAAATAGGTGAGGATATTTCTTTCTCATCTGATCCTCTCGTTCCCACGTGAACTCCGGTCCACGCTTAGATTGCCATCTCACTTTGACGATGGGAATTTTACTTCGTTTCAATGTTTTCTCCTCACGTCCCATGATTTCCACGGGTTGTTCGATAAATCGCAGTTGTTCGTCAATTTGCAGTTCTTCTAATGGAACTATAAGAGTGTCGTCTAGCTAAACACTTTCTCAGGTTCGAAACGTGAAACACGTTGTGCACTCCATCCAATTCAGGAGGTAAATTTAAACGATAAGCCACCGGACCAATGGTTTCGGTGATCTCGAATGGTCCTACATAGCGGGGATTCAACTTCCCGCGCTTGCCAAAGCGTACGACGCCTTTCAAAGGCGAGACTTTCAGTAGTACTTTGTCGCCGACTTCAAATTCTAACGGCCTTCGGCGTTTATCAGCATAACGCTTTTGTCTATCTCTTGCCGCTTTCATGCGGTTTCTGATCTGCACGATTCTCTCAGTGGTCTCGTGCACTAGTTCTGGTCTAGCGAGTTGGCTCTCACCGACCTCGGCCCAACAGACCGGCGATCTGCATTTTCGTCCGTAAAGAGCCTCAAATGGAGCGGCTCCAATACTGGTATGGTAGCTGTTGTTGTAGGAGAATTCTACCAGCGGTAGATGCGTTTCCCAATTTTTCCCAAAGTCGAGCACACATGCTCTAAGCATATCCTCGAGAGTTTGGATGGTACGTTCAGTCTGTCCATCTGTTTGAGGATGATACGCGGTAGTCATATCTAAGCGAGTGCCCATTGCAGTTTGTAAGGATCCCCAAAAATTTGAAGTAAGTCTAGGGTCTCGGTCAGAGATGATAGATAAAGGCACTCCGTGAAGCTTGACAATCTCCTTGAGATTTATCTTTGCAAGCTTGTCTGTTTTGTCACTTTCCTTGATAGCTAGGAAATGAGTGAATTTTGTTAATCGGTCAACGATAACCCAAATCATATCGTTGCCGCCAGAAGAACGGGGCAATCCCGTGATGAAATCCATTGAGATTTCTTCCCATTTCCATTCAGGAATTTTAGGTTGTTGCAGTAATCCTGTTGGCTTTTGATGTTCCATTTTGACCATTGCGCACATCAAGCACTTGCTAACATATCTAACGATGTCAGCTTTCATATTGGGCCACCAATATAGTCCCTTTAGATCTTGATACATTTTGTCAGAACCTGGATGGATCGTATAACGGGACTTATGTACCTCGTCCATCACCAGTTCTCTAAGATTTCCATGGAGAGGTACCCATATACGGTCATTATAATAACGAAGTCCATCAGACTTAACTTCAGAAGTTCCATATATGTCACGTAACGATTCAGACCCGAAATTTTCCTCCTTTAGGGCCTCTTTCTGAGCATCCAGGAGTCTATCCGGTAGCCCTGTATGGATCGTTAATTGGAGAGCTCGAACCCTTATAGGTTTAACATATTCCTTTCTACTCAAGGCATCGGTCACAACGTTGGCCTTGCCTGGATGGTACTTTATCGCAAGGTCATAATCGTTTAGCAGTTCAACCCACCTACGTTGCCTCATGTTGAGTTCCTTCTGTTCGAATATGTGCTGGAGGCTCTTGTGATCAGTGAATATCGTACACTTGGTACCGTATAAGTAGTGTCTCCAAAATTTCAAGGCAAATACAACAGCACCCAATTCTAGATCGTGAGTTGTGTAATTCTTCTCGTGGGACTTTAGTTGCCTTGACCCGTATGCGATGACCTTACCTCTTTGCATCAACACACATCTGAGTCCCTGGATTGACGCGTCACAATAGACCTCGAAGTCGTCAATCCCACCGGGTAGAGATAATACAGATGCAGTACAAAGTTTCTCTTTCAAAGCTTGAAAGCCTGCCTCTTCCTTATCACCCCATATGTATTGAACCCCTTTTGTGCGTAAGCGCGGTTAATGGTTAAGCTAACTGAGAAAATCCGTTTATAAAACGACGGTAGTACCCCGCTAAACCTAGGAATTGGCGAATTTCTGTTGGAGCTCTAGGGGTAGGCCAACTTTTAATGGCCTCAATCTTGGCTGGGTCAACGTGAATACCTTGCTCGTTGACGATGTGACCCAGAAATTGAACCTCTCGGATCCAGAAATCGCACTTAGAGAATTTTGCATAGAGTTGTTCTTTCTTTAACAATTCTAAGATTAACCATAGATGTTCCTCGTGTTCTTCTTTCGTCTTGGAGTAGATGAGGATGTCGTCAATAAACACTATGACGAATTTATCCAGATAGGGCTTGCACACACGGTTCATGAGATCCATGAACCCAGCTGGTGCATTTGTCAGCTCAGAAGGCATGACCAAGAATTCATAATGACCGTAGCGTGTTCTGAAGGCTGTCTTTTCGATGTCCTCCTCACGGACTCGAAGCTGATGATATCCGGACCTTAAATCAATCTTGGAATAGTAACTGGATCCTTGAAGCTGATCAAAAAGATCATCTATTCGAGGAAGAGGGTATCGATTTTTAATAGTGACTTTGTTGAGTTCGCGGTAATCGATACACATTCTAAACGTGCCATCCTTCTTCTTGACGAATAATACCGGTGCTCCCCATGGTGACGAGCTGGGTCTAATAAAACCCTTATCTAACAGTTCTTGCAGCTGTGCGGATAGTTCATTCAGTTCGTTCACCGCTAGACGATATGGTGCACGCGCGATCGGAGCTGCTCCCGGAGCAAGGTCAATCCCAAATTCTACTTGCCAAAACGGAGGAAGGGCAGGTAATTCCTCAGGAAATACCTCGGGGTAATCACGTACGATCGGGAAGTCTTCGATTTTTTTCTCTCTACCCTGGTTTGGTCCGTAACTGTGGCCAGGATTGCCACGTGCCCTTTCCGAAGACACTTCTGCGCTTTAAGGTATGATATGATTCCGGAGACAACACCTCCCTTTTCGCCCTGAATTGAGAGTACTTCTCCCCCTGCTACGGGTATTCGTATGAATTTTTTTTTCTTGACATACAATTTCCGCCTGATGTTTGGATAGCCAACCCATGCCCACTATGATGTCGAAGCTACCGATGGTAAAAGGCATAAGGTTTATACTTAGTTTATGACCGGATAGTTCTAATGTGCAGTTTTCAATCAAGTGGGTGGTGTCAAGAAGCTTACCATTTGCTAATTCAACCGTATACCTAGCTTTTAGTGGGGTTTGCGTAGCCTTAATCAACTTACAGAACTTAGTCGAGATAAAACTTTTCTTAGCACCAATATCAAATAAGACATTTGCGAAGTAGTTGTTTAGAAGGAACTTACCGGTAATGACGTTGGCATCGTTTCTTGCTTCACCAGAACCCATAATGAAAGCTCGCCCTTTGGCGCCATCTCCACCGTTTCTACCCCCATCACGACCGTTTTTATTGTTGTTACGGTGGTTGTTGTTGTCCAGTATTGTTGTTATTGTTCCTTCGAAGCGGTGGACAGCCCCTCTTTAAGTGCCTTGGTTTTCCACATTCATAACACCCCCTTGGGCCTTCATTATTCTGCCTCTGGTTCTGATTCTGATTCAGATTCTGGTTCTGGTTAGGGCGGTTTTGTAGTTCACCCCAACAGTTCTTAGCCTCATGGCCCCCCTTACCACAACGTTCACAAGTGAGCTTCTTGCATGTCCCATTGTGGTGTTGGTTGCACCGATTACAGAAACGGTGCTTGTCCCTTGCACCCATTGTGATTTTTATTACTACCACCTTGGCGGTTCTGGTTACCGCCCCCACTATTGGTGTTATTGTTGTTATAGTCGCCCCTGGAATTGTTGTACCTTTTGACCTGATCGCGAGGACAATACTCCTCCATGATGGCATCCTTGAATTCCTGCCAAGTCATAGCATTTGCCGCATGGAGCCCTAACATTTGGATTTGCGCGTTCCACCAAGTGAGGGCAGCTCCCTCGAGTGTAGCGGTTGCGAAATTGACCCGATTCGCAACTGGGTAGTTGCACATTGAGGATACATTTTCTGATTTATTGAGCCATCGCAGCAGACCCACGGCTCCTTCATCACCCTTGAACGTGAGCGGCTTACAATCCATGTAAGTTTTGAAGGTGCACTGAGCTGGGCCTGGATTTGTTTCATGAAATTATTTCGGAGAATAATTTTGGAAAGTGAGAGAAGAGAAAAAAAAATGTAGTCAATTTTTCGTCTGTTTTACTTATCACCATTATTGTTTCCTTGCACTTGAGCCGCGGCGAGTGCTGCCGCAACGTTTTCATTTATCAAGGCTTGGATCTGAGCTGGCTGTGAGGTGTTCAGCCATGATTTTTGTTTTCCATGCAAATCATTCTAATGATTAATATACCCAATATTAATTTCATTAAGCACTAAACAATTATTCATGCATCCATCCATCGCACGACATAATTTTTAGAAACACATTGGTGAGATAAAGATGTAATATCCATTACAAAATTTAAAATCCAACCATAAGGTATCTCAGTATTTGAAAACATTCAAAATAAAATGAACACCAAGTCAAATTTATTTCAAAGTAACAAAATAGAAGAAAAGAAGACAGATTAGATCATGGATCAATAACATCTGGTTCTTCCTCCATGTCCTCTTGAGGCTCCTCCTCAAAAGGTTCCTCTTCGAAGGGTTCCTCCTCTTCTTCCTGAATAGGAGCACCTTGAACTTGCAGGGCTGCCATTTGCAGCTTGGAGGGTGGCGACCTGCGCCGCAAGTGTCGCGTTGGAGTGTTGAAGCGCTGCATTGGAATGTTGGAGTTCAACAATATGATGTTGTGCTTGATGTAGTTCATGCTCCAAATCTGCTGGATTGGGTCGTGACTCAAGCTCGGTGACCCTATTACGGATACCCATTACCCCCTGGGACAAGTTGTAGTGGTAGGTTTCCTGTTCCCTTTGATCGGCCCGCAATCGCTCAATTTCTCTATCGCGTGTGCGATTGCTGATGGAATTTTGTCTGGTTTCTCCTAGAGTGTTATCATACGCTGCAATCAATCCCGCAACGACCCGTTGCAAATCAAAGGGTAAGTCAACTCTGCCCGGCACATGATACATGTCAAGCAACCGATATGTTGCCGGATTCAGCCAGCTGTAATCGTCTGGTGCGCGCCTATCAAGACGTATGTGCTGATCCCGAAGGAAATCCATTATTGTGTACTCAGGTTGTTCAGGCTCGCGGCCTTGCTGGTTGGAGGATGATGACTGTTCGTTGGCAATTTTCTTTCCCTTACCCCTCGTGTTATCGTGTGGTGCCATTTTGTCAAAACCCAGACAGACACAAACAAAGGAAAAACAACCTAATGTGAGTAATCGATTTTTGGCACGCAAGAATAAAAATGTTTTTGGGAATTGTTGTAACTAATGTTCAAAAACAGTTACAGTTTAGAATTTTTGAAAATTCTAGTTCTCTGCAACCAAGGGCTCTGATACCAATCTGTCACACCCCCAATTTCCACTAACGGAGTTTTACCGTGTGGGGTGTGATCCAGACCAGGACCCGAGTCATTAGTTACATTAAACATAAGTTAAGGGCTCAAAATGTAAATATATTTCCAAACGGGAAATATCAAACAGAGTTAATGTTTAGCGGAAGCTCATAAAAGTCAAGTTGCGCAAGCAAGCGCCCGATAAGTAAATACCAGTTCAAGTTGAAAATATTTGAAAACCAATTCCCAAAATAAAAGGTTTTAGCCAACGTACGCGCCCAAAAATCAGATTCTCCTAGCGTCCTGCAAAGCATGCATAAGAGCAAGTGTCAACTAATGTTGGTGAGTTCACATAAGCACATAAGTATAACTAGTATAGTTATGCAGTACGAATACAACAGTTTTTATTCGTATATAAGCATGTATATTAACAGTACAATCCATATCGTAGGTAGCGAGCCTAAGTTCATGTCACTAAAACGTTCGCAACCGAAGCTGACCAATTAGTTGTAGGAATAATCCTTACGTGGTTTGCCTTCCCCGTGTCTTCTCGATCACGGTAAGTTAGGCTGACATTGTCCTCAGTCCGACCGCCAGTCGGGTGGTGCATCTCGTGCCCGCTGAGTGGGGTTTGTCAGACCCCAGTAGTACTACCCAATATCCCCTCGCTATTTGCTATTAACGGTCCGATAAGTAAGGACTTTCAAAGATAAGCATTTTACGTGAACATGTGATATATGTTGGATTTCTACTTTAATCATACATAAACGTTGTCGTGTTATCACCCTAACCCGGGTGTAACGTGTTTGCGTGTGTTATCGTCCAAAACCGGACGTAACGTAATGGTTGTGAAACTCACCTTAGGGTGCGCTGCTACAAATTTAGTACGACTCCGAGTCTTGCGTAACTACCAAGCACCTATTGAATTTACATACGTAAGTGTGTGTCTGCACATGAGTCACATAGCCTAGACGACGGTGTTAAATCAAGTAATTCCAAATATGATGTAGGTGACAATTTCAATACGTGGTAAAAATCGTTTGTTTGAAAGTAGTCACAAATGACATTAAATCAAGGACACAAGGATTTACGAAAATTAATGTGAATATGTTATTCCAAATAACAAATGTAGAGATCGATCGGGTAAATATATATGTATTCGTAAATTATAAATATCAAGACATAGTCAAAAGTATGAAAAAAATAAAACGTCCCAATATATATTTATTTATATGCCGTGTCAAAATTTCAAGAGTTTAAAGAAAATCTTTAAAGCGATCGTATGTATATAAGTACATGACAGAAATCATATATATATATATATATATATATATATCTATTTCTATGTTTCAAACTACTTTATATTAATATAAACGAGACTATAATATTTCGATCCATTTAAATCGTAATGTTTTCATAATATAAACGTTCATCAAGAACTCTAACGAGGTCTATGGAACTTTCACGGTTTGAGATTTAATAGTTGTTTACTAATACGTTTGAGTTTTGGACCAAGAAGCATTTCAAATCACTAAAAAGAAATAAAACAGCAATAAAATGGTGGTCACGGGACTCGAACCCGTGACCTCTACGTTGTGAACCCAGGACCCTAACCACTGGGCCAGTGGTTTGTTTGGTTAACCTTCAGGAAAATACGAGTTTTATACACATAGTGTTACCAAAACTTGTTCAGGAAGCAAAAATCAGGAAAAACAAAGAAATGCGGCTGGGGGGATTCGAACCAGAGACCTCTCGGTCTACAGCTACAGCGCCAACCAACTGCGCTAACGGCGAACTGTGCAAGGATCCAGTCTGTTAAATATTTAACCAAACCCTTCGCTGTTACCACTTTCTTCCCCAAAACTCCGGTGGCCGGAGTTCTATTCCGGTCACCGGAAAATCGCGAGACCTAGAACCAAACTGAAGAGAAAGGTGCGACTAACATAAAGAATGTGCTTACCTCGAATCGAAGATGATTTTTGACCCGTTTATGAAGCCGAAACGAAACCGAAAACCTCGACTCCGGCGCTTGACGTTGCTCCGTTTCCGAATCCAATGCTTCGGGGTTACTCGGTGGTGGACAACGATCTCAATGATGTATAAAAAGGGTAGAGAAACAGTGATGTTGGCCGGAATTTTCTGAGTTCGCCGGAAAAGGAAAAATAATCGAGAGAGAGATTGATTGAGGGTGAGAGTGATCAAATGAGGTTGAATTCTCCTAATGATTGAAGGTTGGGACTGATCAGTAGAGATTCGAACGTAACCGAAGGATTAATTTCAGATTTAAGTGATGTCGGTTACCGGGAATAGAAACGATCGACTGTTCCCTTCGTTTCATCATATCGACTTTCATCATTGGCAAAGTTGGTCCCTCTTTAATTAACAAATTAGGAAATCAGGTTGTGGTAAATCACATAATAGCCCCTTACAGGTTTTGTAATAAAATACAAGTTTAGAAAGTTACAAGTTGGGTCCCTCAACTTTTGAAAATATTAACGAACAATCTAACGGAGATAACTTCACAGTGAAAAACACGAGTGTATGCCAAAGCATATTTTAGCGAACGACGTTAATACAATATAAACCTATATATGCTTCACATAAAATTATAGTTATAATCCATAACTATATGTTTTTAAATTCCAATAAAAGTATAAAAATGTTTCGTACGATTACGTGACACGTCGTCACATAAGATCATAAAAAGAAATAATGTGTATATATATATACTTATATACCACATAAAATCATAGATATATTTGTCACATAAAATGACAAAACGTTTTCATGAAATTATAAAATATGATTCACATAAAATCATAAAATATAATTATTCAAGTAAGTTAATCGTCGTCTAGACTCATGTGCAGTGTTCGTGTAACTGTTCTAGTTAACTGAGGTAACGTAACGGATGTTAACGGACGTTATTGAAATATATCACAAGTTATTAACGGGGTTAACCTGGAAAATTGCCGGTTGTCACAACAA
>JBCNJP010014003.1:0-11561 GCA_039602395.1 Deinandra increscens subsp. villosa
GCACCAATGAGTCCTAATAAGGTGTTTATATAACCAATAAGTTGTGTTTACGACCAATGATGGCCCAATAAGGTGTGTTTAGTAGGGCAATGAGGGTCGGTTAGGACCAATAAGTCCTAGTAAGGTGTGTCTTATATAACCAATAAGTTGTTTTTAGGACCAATGATGGCCCAATAATGTGTGTTTAAGGGCAATGAGGGTCCGTTGGGACCAATGAGTCCCAATAAAGTGTGTATATAACCAATAAGTTGTGTTTACGACCAATTATGGCCCAATAAGGTGTGTTTAGTTGGGACCAATGAGTCCCACTAATGTGTGTATATATCCAATACGTTGTGTTTAGGACCAATGATGGCATAATAAAGTGGGTTTAGGGATAATGAGGGTTAGTTGGCACCAATGAGTCCTAACAAGGTGTTTATATAACCAATAAGTTGTGTTTACGACCAATTATTGGCCCAATATGGTGTGTTTAGTTGGGACTAATGAGTCCCACTAAGGTGTGTATATAACCAATAAGTTATGTTTAGGACCAATGATGGCCCAATAAGGTGTGTTTAGTAGGGCAATGAGGGTCGGTTAGGACCAATAAGTCCTAGTAAGGTGTGTCTTATATAACCAATAAGTTGTGTTTAGGACCAATGATGGCCCAATAATGTGTGTTTAAGGGCAATGAGGGTCTGTTGGGACCAATGAGTCCCAATAAAGTGTGTATATAACCAATAAGTTGTGTTTACGACCAATTATGGCCCAATAAGGTGTGTTTAGTTGGGACCAATGAGTCCCACTAATGTGTGTATATATCCAATACGTTGTGTTTAGGACCAATGATGGCATAATAAAGTGGGTTTAGGGATAATGAGGGTTAGTTGTCACCAATGATTCCTAACAAGGTGTTTATATAACCAATAAGTTGTGTTTACGACCAATTTTGGCCCAATATGGTGTGTTTAGTTGGGACTAATGAGTCCCACTAAGGTGTGTATATACCCAATAAGATATGTTTAGGACTAATGATGGCCCAATAAGGTGTGTTTAGTAGGGCAATGAGGGTCGGCTGGGACCAATAAGTCCTAGTAAGGTGTGTCTTATATAACCAAAAAGTTGTGTTTAGGACCAATGATGGCCCAATAATGTGTGTTTAAGGGCAATGAGGGTGAGTTGGGACCAATGAGTCCCAATAAAGTGTGTATATAACTAATAAGTTGTGTTTACGACCAAATATGGCCCAATAAGGTGTGTTTAGTTGGGACCAATGAGTCCCACTAATGTGTGTATATAACCAATACGTTGTGTTTAGGACCAATGATGGCACAATAAAGTGGGTTTAGGGACAGTGAGGGTTAATTGGCACCAATGAGTCCTAATAAGGTGTTTATATAACCAATAAGTTGTGTTTACGACCAATGATGGCCCAATAAGGTATGTTTAGTAGGGCAATGAGGGTCGGTTAGGACCAATAAGTCCTAGTAAGGTGTGTATATAACCAATAAATTGTGTTTAGGACCAATGATGGCCTAATAATGTGTTTTTAGTTGGGACTAATGAGTCCCACTAAGGTGTGTATATAACCAATAAGTTATGTTTAGGACCAATGATGGCCTAATAAGGTGTGTTTAGTAGGGCAATGAGGGTCGGTTAGGACCAATAATTCCTAGTAAGGTGTGTATATAACCAATAAGCTGTGTTTAGGACCAATGATGGCCCAATAATGTGTGTTTAAGGGCAATGAGGGTCAGTTGGGACCAATAAGTCCCAATAAAGTGTGTATATAACCAATAAGTTTTGTTTACGACCAATTCTGGCCCAATAAAGTGTGTTTAGTTGGGACCAATGAGTCCCACTAATGTGTGCAAATAACCAATACGTTGTGTTTAGGACCAATGATGGCACAATAAAGTGGGTTTAGGGACAATGAGGCTTAGTTCGCACCAATGAGTCCTAATAAGGTGTTTATATAACCAATAAGTTGTGTTTACGACCAATTATGGCCCAAAATGGTGTGTTTATTAGGGCAATGAGGATCGGTTGGAACCAATAAGTCCTAGTAAGGTGTGTCTTATATAACCAATAAGTTATGTTTAGGACCAATGATGGCCCAATAATGTGTGTTTAAGGGCAATGAGGGTCAGTTGGGACCAATGAGTCCCAATAAGGTGTGTATATAACCAATAAGTTTTGTTTAAGACCAATTATGGCCCACTAAGGTGTGTTTAGTTGGGACCAATGAGTCCCATTAATGTGTGTATATAACCAATACGTTGTGTTTAGGACCAATGATGGCACAAAAAAGTGTGTTTAGGGACAATGAGGGTCAGTTGGCACCAATGAATCATAATAAGGTGTGTATATAACCAATAATTTGTGTTTACGACCAATTATGGCCCAATATGGTGTGTTTAGTTGGGACTAATGAGTCTCACTAAGGTGTGTATATAACCAATAAGTTATGTTTTGGACTAATGATGGCCCAATAAGGTGTGTTTAGTAGGGCAATGAGGGTCGGCTGGGACCAATAAGTCCTAGTAAGGTGTGTCTTATATAACCAATAAGTTGTGTTTAGGACCAATGATGGTCAAATAATGTGTGTTTAAGGGCAATGAGGGTGAGTTGGGACCAATGAGTCCCAATAAAGTGTGTATATAACTAATAAGTTGTGTTTACGACCAAATATGGCCCAATAAGGTGTGTTTAGTTGGAACCAATGAGTCCCACTAATGTGTGTATATAACCAATACGTTGTGTTTAGGACCAATGATGGCACAATAAAGTGGGTTTAGGGACAGTGACGGTTAATTGGCACCAATGAGTCCTAATAAGGTGTTTATATAACCAATAAGTTGTGTTTACGACCAATGATGGCCCAATAAGGTGTGTTTAGTAGGGCAATGAGGGTCGGTTAGGACCAATAAGTCCTAGTAAGGTGTGTATATAACCAATAAGTTGTGTTTAGGACCAATGATGGCCTAATAATGTGTTTTTAGTTCGGACTAATGAGTCCCACTAATGTGTGTATATAACCAATAAGTTGTGTTTAGGACTAATGATGGCCCAATAATGTGTGTTTAAGGGCAATGAGGGTCAGTTGGGACCAATGAGTCCCAATAAAGTGTGTATATAACCAATAAGTTGTGTTTACGACCAATTCTGGCCCAATAAAGTGTGTTTAGTTGGGACCAATGAGTCTCACTAATGTGTGCAAATAACCAATACGTTGTGTTTAGGACCAATGATGGCACAATAAAGTGGGTTTATGGAAAATGAGGGTTAGTTGGCACCAATGAGTCCTAATAAGGTGTTTATATAACCAATAAGTTGTGTTTACGACCAATTATGGCCCAAAATGGTCTGTTTAGTAGGGCAATGAGGATCGGTTGGAACCAATAAGTCCTAGTAAGGTGTGTCTTATATAACCAATAAGTTATGTTTAGGACCAATGATGGCCCAATAATGTGTGTTTAAGGGCAATGAGGGTCAGTTGGGACCAATGAGTCCCAGTAAGGTGTGTATATAACCAATATGTTTTGTTTAAGACCAATTATGGCCCAATAAGGTGTGTTTAGTTGGGACCAATGAGTCCCATTAATGTGTGTATATAACCAATACGTTGTGTTTAGGACCAATGATGACACAAAAAAGTGTGTTTAGGGACAATGAGGGTCAGTTGGCACCAATGAGTCATAATAAGGTGTGTATATAACCAATAATTTGTGTTTACGACCAATTATGGCCCAATATGGTGTGTTTAGTTGGGACTAATGAGTCCCACTAATGTGTGTATATAACCAATAAGTTATGTTTTGGACTAATGATGGCCCAATAAGGTGTGTTTAGTAGGGCAACGAGGGTCGGCTGGGACCAATAAGTCCTAGTAAGGTGTGTCTTATATAACCAATAAGTTGTGTTTAGGACCAATGATGGCCCAATAATGTGTGTTTAAGGGCAATGAGGATCAGTTGGGACCAATGAGTCCCAATAAAGTGTGTATATAACCAATAAGTTGTGTTTACGACCAATTCTGGCCCAATAAAGTGTGTTTAGTTGGGACCAATGAGTCCCACTAATGTGTGCAAATAACCAATACGTTGTGTTTAGGACCAATGATGGCACAATAAAGTGGGTTTAGGGACAATGAGGGTTAGTTGGCACCAATGAGTCCTAATAAGGTGTTTATATAACCAATAAGTTGTGTTTACGACCAATTATGGCCCAAAATGGTGTGTTTAGTAGGGAAATAAGGATAGGTTGGAACCAATAAGTCCTAGTAAGGTGTGTCTTATATAACCAATAAGTTATGTTTAGGACCAATGATGGCCCAATAATGTGTGTTTAAGGGCAATGAGGGTCAGTTGGGACCAATGAGTCCCAATAAGGTGTGTATATAACCAATAAGTTTTGTTTAAGACCAATTATGGCCCAATAAGGTGTGTTTAGTTGGGACCAATGAGTCCCATTAATGTGTGTATATAACCAATACGTTGTGTTTAGGACCAATGATGGCACAAAAAAGTGTGTTTAGGGGCAATGAGGATCAGTTGGGACCAATGAGTCCCAAAAAAGTGTGTAGGACCAGTGATGGCACAAAAAAGTGTGTTTAGGGACAATGAGGGTCAGTTGGCACCAATGAGTCATAATAAGGTGTGTATATAACCAATAAGTTGTGTTTACGACCAATTATGGCCCAATATGGTGTGTTTAGTTGGGACTAATGAGTCCCACTAAGGTGTGTATATAACCAATAAGTTATGTTTTGGACTAATGATGGCCCAATAAGGTGTGTTTAGTAGGGCAATGAGGGTCGGCTGGGACCAATAAGTCCTAGTAAGGTGTGTCTTATATAACCAATAAGTTGTGTTTAGGACCAATGATGGCCCAATAATGTGTGTTTAAGGGCAATGAGGGTGAGTTGGGACCAATGAGTCCCAATAAAGTGTGTATATAACTAATAAGTTGTGTTTACGACCAAATATGGCCCAATAAGGTGTGTTTAGTTGGGACCAATGAGTCCCACTAATGTGTGTATATAACCAATACGTTGTGTTTAGGACCAATGATGGCACAATAAAGTGGGTTTAGGGACAGTGAGGGTTAATTGGCACCAATGAGTCCTAATAAGGTGTTTATATAACCAATAAGTTGTGTTTACGACCAATTATGGCCCAATATGGTGTGTTTAGTAGGGCAATGAGGATCGGTTGGGACCAATAAGTCCTATTAAGGTGTGTATTATATAACCAATAATTTTTGTTTAGGACCAATGATGGCCCAATAATGTGTGTTTAAGGGCAATGAGGGTCAGTTGGGCCCAATGAGTCCCAATAAAGTGTATATATAACCAATAAGTTGTGTTTACGACCAATTATGGCCCAATAAGGTGTGTTTAGTTGGGACCAATGAGTCCCACTAATGTGTATATATGACCAATACGTTGTGTTTAGGACCAATGATGGCACAATAAAGTGGGTTTAGGGACAATGAGGGTTAATTGGCACCAGTGAGTCCTAATAAGGTGTTTATATAACCAACAAGTTGTGTTTACGACCAATTATGGCCCAATATGGTGTGTTTAGTTGGGACTAATGAGTCCCACTAAGGTGTGTATATAACCAATAAGTTATGTTTAGGACCAATGATGTCGCAATAAGGTGTGTTTAGTAGGGTAATGAGGGTCGGTTAGGACCAATAAGTCCTAGTAAGGTGTGTATATAACCAATAAGTTGTGTTTAGGACCAATGATGGCCCAATAATGTGTGTTTAGTTGGGACTAATGAGTCCCAATAAGGTGTGTATATAACCAATAAGTTGTGTTTAGGACCAGTGATAGACCAATAAGGTGTGTTTAATAGGGCAATGAGGGTCGGTTAGGACCAATAAGTCCTAGTAAGGTGTGTCTTATATAACCAATAAGTTGTGTTTAGGACCAATGATGGCCCAATAATGTGTGTTTAAGGGCAATGAGGGTCCTTTGGGACCAATGAGTCCCAATAAAGTGTGTATATAACCAATAAGTTGTTTTTACGACCAATTATGGCCCAATAAGGTGTGTTTAGTTGGGACCAATGAGTCCCACTAATGTGTGTATATATCCAATACGTTGTGTTTAGGACCAATGATGGCATAATAAAGTGGGTTTAGGGATAATGAGGGTTAGTTGGCACCAATGAGTCCTAACAAGGTGTTTATATAACCAATAAGTTGTGTTTACGACCAATTATGGCCCAATATGGTGTGTTTAGTTGGGACTAATGAGTCCCACTAAGGTGTGTATATAACCAATAAGTTATGTTTAGGACCAATGATGGCCCAATAAGGTGTGTTTAGTAGGGCAATGAGGGTCGGTTAGGACCAATAAGTCCTAGTAAGGTGTGTATATAACCAATAAGTTGTGTTTAGGACCAATGATGGCCTAATAATGTGTGTTTAGTTGGGACTCATGAGTCCCACTAAAGTGTGTATATAACCAATAAGTTGTGTTTAGGACCAATGATGGCCCTATAAGGAGTGTTAGTAGGGAAATGAGGGTCGGTTGGGACCAATAAGTCCTAGTAAGGTGTATCTTATATAACCAATAAGTTGTTTTTAGGACCAATGATGGCCCAATAATGTGTGTTTAAGGGCAATGAGGGTCAGTTGGGACCAATGAGTCCCAATAAAGTGTGTATATAACCAATAAGTTGTGTTTACGTCCAATTATGGCCCAATAAGGTGTGTTTAGTTGGGACCAATGAGTCCGACTAATGTGTGCATATATCCAATACGTTGTGTTTAGGACCAATGATGGCATAATAAAGTGGGTTTAGGGACAATGAGGGTTAGTTGGCACCAATGAGTCCTAAAAAGGTGTTTATATAACCAATAAGTTGTGTTTACTACCAATTATGGCCCAATATGGTGTGTTTAGTTGGGACCAGTGAGTCCCATTAATGTGTGTATATAACCAATACGTTGTGTTTAGGACCAATGATGGCACAAAAAAGTGTGTTTAGGGACAATGAGGGTCAGTTGGCACCAATGAGTCATAATAAGGTGTGTATATAACCAATAAGTTGTGTTTACGACCAATTATGGCCCAATATGGTGTGTTTAGTTGGGACTAATGAGTCCCACTAAGGTGTGTATATAACCAATAAGTTATGTTTACGACCAATGATGGCCCAATAATGTGTGTTTAAGGGCAATGAGGGTCAGTTGGGACTAATGAGTCCCAATAAGGTGCGTATATAACCAATAAGTTTTGTTTAAGACCAATTATGGCCCAATAAGGTGTGTTTAGTTGGGACCAATGAGTCCCATTAATGTGTGTATATAACCAATACGTTGTGTTTAGGACCAATGATGCCACAAAAAAGTGTGTTTAGGGACAATGAGGGTCTGTTGGCACCAATGAGTCATAATAAGGTGTGTATATAACCAATAAGTTGGGTTTACGACCAATTATGGCCCTATATGGTGTGTTTAGTTGGGACTAATGAGTCCCACTAAGGTGTGTATATAACCAATAAGTTAGGTTTTGGACTAATGATGGCCCAATAAGGTGTGTTTAGTAGGGCAATGAGGGTCGGCTGGGACCAATAAGTCCTAGTAAGGTGTGTCTTATATAACCAATAAGTTGTGTTTAGGACCAATGATGGCCCAATAATGTGTGTTTAAGGGCAATGAGGGTGAGTTGGGACCAATGAGTCCCAATAAAGTGTGTATATAACTAATAAGTTGTGTTTACGACCAAATATGGCCCAATAAGGTGTGTTTAGTTGGGACCAATGAGTCCCACTAATGTGTGTATATAACCAATACGTTGTGTTTAGGACCAATGATGGCACAATAAAGTGGGTTTAGGGACAGTAAGGGTTAATTGGCACCAATGAGTCCTAATAAGGTGTTTATATAACCAATAAGTTGTGTTTACGACCAATTATGGCCCAATATGGTGTGTTTAGTTGGGACTAATGAGTCCCACTAAGGTGTGTATATAACCAATAAGTTATGTTTAGGACCAATGATGCCGCAATAAGGTGTGTTTAGTAGGGTAATGAGGGTCGGTTAGGACCAATAAGTCCTAGTAAGGTGTGTATATAAACAATAAGTTGTGTTTAGGACCAATGATGGCCCAATAATGTGTGTTTAGTTGGGACTAATGAGTCCCACTAAGGTGTGTATATAACCAATAAGTTGTGTTTAGGACCAATGATAGCCCAATAAGGTGTGTTTAATAGGGCAATGAGGGTCGGTTAGGACCAATAAGTCCTAGTAAGGTGTGTCTTATATAACCAATAAGTTGTGTTTAGGACCAATGATGGCCCAATAATGTGTGTTTAAGGGCAATGTGGGTCCGTTGGGACCAATGAGTCCCAATGAAGTGTGTATATAACCAATAAGTTGTGTTTACGACCAATTATGGCCCAATAAGGTGTGTTTAGTTGGGACCAATGAGTCCCACTAATGTGTGTATATATCCAATACGTTGTGTTTAGGACCAATGATGGCATAATAAAGTGGGTTTAGGGATAATGAGGGTTAGTTGGCACCAATGAGTCCTAACAAGGTGTTTATATAACCAATAAGTTGTGTTTACGACCAATTATGGCCCAATATGGTGTGTTTAGTTGGGACTAATGAGTCACACTAAGGTGTGTATATAACCAATAAGTTATGTTTAGGACCAATGATGGCCCAATAAGGTGTGTTTAGTAGGGCAATGAGGGTCGGTTAGGACCAATAAGTCCTAGTAAGGTGTGTATATAACCAATAAGTTGTGTTTAGGACCAATTATGGCCCAATAATGTGTGTTTAGTTGGGACTAATGAGTCCCAATAAGGTGTGTATATAACCAATAAGTTGTGTTTAGGACCAATGATAGACCAATAAGGTGTGTTTAATAGGGCAATGAGGGTCGGTTAGGACCAATAAGTCCTAGTAAGGTGTGTCTTATATAACCAATAAGTTGTGTTTAGGACCAATGATGGCCCAATAATGTGTGTTTAAGGGCAATGAGGGTCCTTTGGGACCAATGAGTCCCAATAAAGTGTGTATATAACCAATAAGTTGTTTTTACGACCAATTATGGCCCAATAAGGTGTGTTTAGTTGGGACCAATGAGTCCCACTAATGTGTGTATATATCCAATACGTTGTGTTTAGGACCAATGATGGCATAATAAAGTGGGTTTAGGGATAATGAGGGTTAGTTGGCACCAATGAGTCCTAACAAGGTGTTTATATGACCAATAAGTTGTGTTTACGACCAATTATGGCCCAATATGGTGTGTTTAGTTGGGACTAATGAGTCCCACTAAGGTGTGTATATAACCAATAAGTTATGTTTAGGACCAATGATGGCCCAATAAGGTGTGTTTAGTAGGGCAATGAGGGTCGGTTAGGACCAATAAGTCCTAGTAAGGTGTGTATATAACCAATAAGTTGTGTTTAGGACCAATGATGGCCTAATAATGTGTGTTTAGTTGGGACTCATGAGTCCCACTAAAGTGTGTATATAACCAATAAGTTGTGTTTAGGACCAATGATGGCCCTATAAGGAGTGTTAGTAGGGAAATGAGGGTCGGTTGGGACCAATAAGTCCTAGTAAGGTGTATCTTATATAACCAATAAGTTGTTTTTAGGACCAATGATGGCCCAATAATGTGTGTTTAAGGGCAATGAGGGTCAGTTGGGACCAATGAGTCCCAATAAAGTGTGTATATAACCAATAAGTTGTGTTTACGACCAATTATGGCCCAATAAGGTGTGTTTAGTTGGGACCAATGAGTCCGACTAATGTGTGCATATATCCAATACGTTGTGTTTAGGACCAATGATGGCATAATAAAGTGGGTTTAGGGACAATGAGGGTTAGTTGGCACCAATGAGTCCTAAAAAGGTGTTTATATAACCAATAAGTTGTGTTTACTACCAATTATGGCCCAATATGGTGTGTTTAGTTGGGACCAGTGAGTCCCATTAATGTGTGTATATAACCAATACGTTGTGTTTAGGACCAATGATGGCACAAAAAAGTGTGTTTAGGGACAATGAGGGTCAGTTGGCACCAATGAGTCATAATAAGGTGTGTATATAACCAATAAGTTGTGTTTACGACCAATTATGGCCCAATATGGTGTGTTTAGTTGGGACTAATGAGTCCCACTAAGGTGTGTATATAACCAATAAGTTATGTTTACGACCAATGATGGCCCAATAATGTGTGTTTAAGGGCAATGAGGGTCAGTTGGGACCAATGAGTCCCAATAAGGTGCGTATATAACCAATAAGTTTTGTTTAAGACCAATTATGGCCCAATAAGGTGTGTTTAGTTGGGACCAATGAGTCCCATTAATGTGTGTATATAACCAATACGTTGTGTTTAGGACCATTGATGCCACAAAAAAGTGTGTTTAGGGACAATGAGGGTCTGTTGGCACCAATGAGTCATAATAAGGTGTGTATATAACCAATAAGTTGGGTTTACGACCAATTATGGCCCTATATGGTGTGTTTAGTTGGGACTAATGAGTCCCACTAAGGTGTGTATATAACCAATAAGTTATGTTTTGGACTAATGATGGCCCAATAAGGTGTGTTTAGTAGGGCAATGAGGGTCGGCTGGGACCAATAAGTCCTAGTAAGGTGTGTCTTATATAACCAATAAGTTGTGTTTAGGACCAATGATGGCCCAATAATGTGTGTTTAAGGGCAATGAGGGTGAGTTGGGACCAATGAGTCCCAATAAAGTGTGTATATAACTAATAAGTTGTGTTTACGACCAAATATGGCCCAATAAGGTGTGTTTAGTTGGGACCAATGAGTCCCACTAATGTGTGTATATAACCAATACGTTGTGTTTAGGACCAATGATGGCACAATAAAGTGGGTTTAGGGACAGTAAGGGTTAATTGGCACCAATGAGTCCTAATAAGGTGTTTATATAACCAATAAGTTGTGTTTACGACCAATTATGGCCCAATATGGTGTGTTTAGTTGGGACTAATGAGTCCCACTAAGGTGTGTATATAACCAATAAGTTATGTTTAGGACCAATGATGCCGCAATAAGGTGTGTTTAGTAGGGTAATGAGGGTCGGTTAGGACCAATAAGTCCTAGTAAGGTGTGTATATAACCAATAAGTTGTGTTTAGGACCAATGATGGCCCAATAATGTGTGTTTAGTTGGGACTAATGAGTCCCACTAAGGTGTGTATATAACCAATAAGTTGTGTTTAGGACCAATGATAGCCCAATAAGGTGTGTTTAATAGGGCAATGAGGGTCGGTTAGGACCAATAAGTCCTAGTAAGGTGTGTCTTATATAACCAATAAGTTGTGTTTAGGACCAATGATGGCCCTATAAGGAGTGTTAGTAGGGAAATGAGGGTCGGTTGGGACCAATAAGTCCTAGTAAGGTGTATCTTATATAACCAATAAGTTGTTTTTAGGACCAATGATGGCCCAATAATGTGTGTTTAAGGGCAATGAGGGTCAGTTGGGACCAATGAGTCCCAATAAAGTGTGTATATAACCAATAAGTTGTGTTTACGACCAATTATGGCCCAATAAGGTGTGTTTAGTTGGGA
>JBCNJP010014004.1:0-11557 GCA_039602395.1 Deinandra increscens subsp. villosa
CATACTTTCGTATAGGACATGTTGCTACAGAGACTTCCACAGATTGTACCCCTCGAGCCCTCCATGAGGTGTCGAAGGCGTCGACAAGAACTTTCGGAGAGCCGGGCGCGTGAAAACGAGCCTCATGGTGCCCCGATGGAAAGCAAACCAGTAGTGAAGAACGTTTACAAAAGACGGATAAAATATTGATTTCTTTCTGTTTGTAATCTTGTTATTAGAACCGCACTTGAAACTTTTTGCATGCTCTTTCTCGGTTGTCATTAATTATCCTACTAGTACTAGAACACTAGTACAATTTTGGTTTAATCTATCCCTGATTGACTTTATAACCATAAACCTTTGTTATGTTTACCCCTAGACTTATATGTGAAACTTGTATCATTCTAACAACCATTAATCATATAGAAAATGGTGAACACTCGCCGAACGGAAAAGATTGGACCTTCTTCCAAGGAAAAGGGAAAAGGAACGCGATCTGAACACACACCCGACGGGGATGAACGCACCATAACTCAAGAATATACCCGCCCAAGGACTAAGGAGAATGACATACCCGAGAATAGCCTAGAAAAACTGATTGCTGAAGGTATTGCCAAGGCGATGCCCGAGTTTATCGCCCAACTAAAAGGGACGGAAGGCGCCCAAAAGTCTAAGCAAAGTGTGGAGCACACCGAAGAGCATAGCATTAACCACCATAGCAACTCACACTTTGATGATGGTGCTAACAGTGAACTAAGGAAGGGATGTAATTACAAAACCTTCATGTCTTGCAAACCTAACAGTTTCTACGGTAAAGAAGGAGCAACTGGTGCGATAACTTGGTTGGAAGAAATGGAGGCTACTCTCGACATCAGCGATTGTGCACCTAAAGACAGAGTAAGGTTTGCTGCTCATTCTCTGAAGGCGGAAGCATTAGCTTGGTGGAATATGGTTCTAAAAACTAGAGGCAAGAATGTCGTGTACCGGATGCGTTGGGAAGAGTTCAAGGAGTTGATCATGGAGAAGTTTTACCCCATCAACGAGATAGAAAAGTTGGAAGCAGAATTTTTAAGCTTGGAGATGGTTGGGGCCGCACATTTGGAGTACACGAATCGGTATGAGAAAATATCTAGGCTCGTGCCCCATCTCGTCACTCCCGAGTCGAAACGGATTGGGCGCTATATATGGGGCTTAGCTCCACAAATCCGAGGCATGACCCGGTCCGCTAGGCCTGCTACCTTCCAAGACGCTGTTGATATTTCTGCATCTTTAACTGATGAAGCCGTGAGAAGTGGAGCCCTGAAAGGACCTAGCTCAAATAACTCAAAGAGGAAGTATGAAGACTTCAAAACTGACAAGAAGTCGTCTGGAGAACCCGGTAAGCGAGACTACAAAGGTAATCTTCCATTGTGTACGAAGTGTAACAGGCACCACGAAGGGCATTGTGAAAAGAGAGGACACTCGTCAAAGGAATGCTTCAAGTGTGGTAAACATGGGCACCTGTCAAAGGAATGTACCGTCTCTCCAAAATGCTTTGAGTGTGGCGAAACTGGACACCTCAGGTTTGATTGCCCAAAACTAAAGGGAGAAAAGGCCGACACCACCGCTAGAGCAAAGGGAAGGGCATTTGTTATGAATGCCGATGAGGCTAGGATGTAGCCTGCGTAGATCAATAAACAAATTTCGAGGACGAAATTTAAATAAGTAGGGGAGAATGTCACAACCCCGAATTTTCAGGTTATTTTTTTTTCTATTTATTTCATGATCATTGGATCTCCGTCTAAACTACTCCCTAGGACCCGTATTAAAAACTAACATGAGTTATGACTCCTTACTTAGGGATAGACCCACTATTCATGCTCGTGAGCATTAGCCTTGTTGGCTTATGTAGAAAAAAACACCCGGTTAATAAAAAGCTTACGACTAGATTAATAAACATGCGGTCTTGGACTACCGTGTATAAATATTGAACATGCATTCTAATACCATTTCAAATTGCTACGTAACGTAGCATTTTCAAAAAAAAATATATAACCCTCATAATTTATTCAACCTAACTATAATAGAATATGCATATAATTTATTTGAGTAGAAATATATGAGTTGGATTAAAGAAAAATAGAAGAAGAATATGTAAATACATTATTAATTACAAAATATGGAGATCAATAATAAAGATTTCAAAAGATGGTATGAAATTACCAACCCCCCCCCCCCCCCCCCCAACCAATCGTCTGACAAAACGTTTTCCTCATATGTACTTTAAATTTATTATTATTTTTTTTCTTAATTTGTTTTCATTTTTACTTCATTCATACCTTGTGAGGATTCATGAACCTACGGATCTGGGGAGATATGGAAACTTTGAGCAGCCTATCCATGAACATGCATATCTCTCCAAAATCCATCTAAAATATTTTATGGATTTTCTCATATCTTACAGAGATTCTTAATCTCTCTCTACCCTTTCACTCTATTTAAACCCCATCTTCTACTCTACTCAAAACTCACCAAAAACAACCTACTCACTACAAGAAAAATCAGTCGAAGTAATGGAAGCTTGTTGGTGACCAAGTAGCAAGAATCCACCATCTCCACCACCATTTTCGATTTCGCATTCTCTCAAGTCACGGGTATAACCACTCATCCTCAACTCCATGTAGTCACACTATATATATAACCTATTAATAATATTTTACTTCTACCCAACACACCTTAACGTAGAATCACCCTAACTCTACGATAACAATATCAAGCAAAACTAATAGAAATATGTGGTCACCAGATGCTTAGAAACCCTGCATTTTATCTACTATTATCGCTTCATGCTTATCGTCAAGTTTGAATCTCGTACCTTTTCTTTAGCATCAACTTGATTTATTTTTCATCGATCAAGAATCCGTAAAGCTAAAAATAAATAATTTAATATAGTAGTGCCATGGTTGGCATAGTATGAGCCAACAAAGATCCGCACATTATATTATATAATTATTTAAGTTATTAAATTACTGAGTTTAATTAAAATAAAAACTATATATATACACATATATACACTTTATTAAGGATTAAAATGAACCTGCCATTTTAGATTGATGTAAAGGGTGGCCTTACTTTTGAAAATCAAATCTATGATTTCACCTAAAACATTGAGCTAGCATTTTATAAAATACAAGTCAGAGAATCCTACTCATATTTTGTGAAAGTAAGTTTACCTATTTAGACACTTTTGTTCTTCGAGAAACCTTGCCATGCTTAAAACTTTCATCTTTTTATTTAAAATACTAAAAGGTCATTTTTACATCATGGCTAAAAGAGTAATATTATAATTGGCGGTATAAGTCCATTTGCACCGAGAATCACATATTAGTACGCGGAATAGAAATTATATTTTGTTTATCTACCTTACCAAATTATTAGGTTACCATTTGTAATTATAAATTATAAATTAGGGACCTAAACTGTAATCATTAAGTTAAGATAATTTTTTTTATCATTTTAACATTCTGTTAACTATGTCATGAAAATTCATAATTTGACTAGCATGTCTAAGTAAGGATTTTAAATTGTGGTAAAATTCTAAGTTTAGATAAAATACTTATACCCCAATAATAAAGACTTGTAATCATTTAACCATATTTTTAACCATGTAAATTAATCCACTCACACGCACGGTTAAGACGTGTGCCATGTAAGCGTCGTTATACTTAATAATATTGTGTCATGTGCACTAGGAGGCTTTTAGAGGGTGACCAACTCTAGCCACTTCACGCATTCACTTCAAGACCTTGGTGAGTCTCATAACTCTAAACTCCCCCTTTTTACTTAAACTTTCGGGCGAAATACATGCTCACGAGTCAAACTATTTTTATGGTGTATATTAACATGTACTTTGTGCAATCATTAACTCTTTGAGCCACATACATATGTGGGTAGTACTACTTGACATTTGGGACCATGGAAAATCCCACCTCTGCACGGTGCTTTCCCCTAAGGTGAATTGGGGAATACTCGACCATCGGCCAATTTTTGGCTACTTAGTTAACGTTGGTTAACTCGTCGCTTATACCACGTTTTGCATCATGTATGTATGCCGAGTAAGTGTAATGTAAACGGGGTTTGCATTTAGACATTTGCTCACCTTGGGGCTGCGGCCTTGAGACGGATTGATTGGTGGATACAAATGTGACATGTTTATATATACACCTACTACTTTTAATGCCGGCTATTATTGTGTCAAGTTATGGACTCACTAGCTTTATAGCTAACGTATTATTTTGAGCATGTGTTTCAGGATGTTGATTGCTAAGGACTTTAGATGGCTTTTCTAAATATGGATGCTAAAGTACCGCTTAGAAGACCTACCCTCTTTCCTAGAAGACCTCAACGCTATTAATAAACGACTTATGTTTCTTTATGTTTCGCGATGTATTTGTATTTCCTAAAAGCTTGTATTAACTCTGATGTCATGCAAGGGTTCCACCCATTGCCTTATCTATTTAAATAAAAATGGTCCTTATGTAGTTGATCCGATGACTTCCGCTGCTCTGAATATGATGCCAGTTAGTCGCATCTTGGTTGGGAAAACCGGGGTGTGACAGTGCTTAACATTTCCCCCAATTTTTTTGTTAATTTAGTGCTATAAATGAGGAGAGTAAATGGGTGTATTTCATGTTTCCCATATTTTATAATTACTTTCATTATAGTCTATTCTTTTCAAATACATTCATCTTACACCATTTTTATAATAAATTATTACAATATATAAAAATATAGTTTTTTTAAACATTTTGTCATTTTTTTTTCACGCATTACTTTTTCTTTTTTCTTTATTTTAGCCATTTTACTATTATGTCGTTGTCAATGTTACGTAAATAGTGATTTCGTAAAAAAAGTTATGGACCTCCTCAATAAAATTTCTAGTTCCGCCCCTGATGAGAATGATATGGATAAACATCTGAATGATGGAGGATGTTGAGGCTAGATTATGAGGCTTGTATTATTAAATAGTTTGGGCTAAGCTTAGAGGGTTTATTTAGTTTAGTAGACTAGTTTACTTGGGTTTACTATTGGGCTTGGGGTTTAAGATTGGATTTACCATTAGGGTTTAAGGGCCCAATTGTAAACTCATGGGGTGGCTATATAAACCCCATGAGTTCACCATCATAAGGGTTGCTTGATTACGATTTCCAAGAGGAGCATTGGTGATTACGATCGTAAACCCGAGAGGAGCTAGTTTACGATTACGATTTTGTACCCGACAAGTTCATCTTGTGTGCAATATCAGGTTTTTATCGTTTATATTCATCGTATTCTTAGTTTTCTTCTCATCTCTTTCTTGAATCACTAATCTAAACGGATTTCGCACGTTTAGATTAGATAATATCGTGAACGGTTGTTGATTCTGGACCAACAATTGGTATCAGAGCCAGGTTATTATCTAATCTAAACGTGCGGAATCCGTTTAGATTAGTCCCAGTTTACATAGTATCAGAGCCATGATAATTAACTTCGGGCTTTTGGTTAAAATACATATTATCATCAACTGTTCATGGATTAAAAAACTGAGTCCCAGCAAAAACGGGTTGAGAGTGGTAATTATACCTAGTATTCACCCTCTCACACGCCATGTTTCTGCTGTCATGACTACACCACATAATGAAAAGAAAAGAAAAGAAAAAGAAATGAAAAAGAAATGAAAAAGAAAAGAAAAAGAAAAGAAAATGAAAAATAATCATTCAGTTTGGTCTTCTTTGCGTGCTTATTCGGCCGACCTGATCACCAACTGATGATTAATGAAATAAGTGGTAGTCATAACGATGTTTCATGGTTCATCAAGTTGGGGGTTTGTGAATCCTCAATAAACTCTGAGGTTGGGTAGGTTTTGCTATGTACAATTGGGTGTGGGGACGATTAAACATGCTGGTAATTAGTAATCTATTTAGCATGATGCATTTGGTTGGGTTCAAACGGGTTTGAGTTTAAAGCGGACAAACATACCGGCAATCACCTGGACTAGTCGAGTAACTGAAGCTGAAAAGGGTTCCCCAGTCAGATTCATACGGTTTGATCCCTTGTAAACTTTCTCATGTTTGATATTGGTAAGTATTTGTTTATTTTTATCTTTCGTGTGTGAGTCTTTAAGTTCTTTTTGGTTGTGTTTACGTCTTGGCCAGGTTAATTTGAGAAATCAAAATGTGTTTTCATGGGTTTTGTTGCATGACAATATGCCCCCTGCAGATCTTGACAAAATTTTAGGGGAAGGAGAGGGGATAATAAGTATTATCCGAAGGGAACTCGAGGATGATACCTATTATCTAATGAAAAGACTTCCATAATACATAATATCTGAAGGAAACTCGAAGATAATATGTATTATCTCAAGGGAAGTCCTTAGCTGAGGGGAAATTATTCGCTAAGGGGAAGTCTTTAGAGGTCTTGGGTTCAGGGGAAGTTTTATAGAAAACCCGTAATCTATATTAGGGTTTTGGTTAAAATTATGTTAATTTGAATCAACTGAACAAATGATAATTACTTTCAAACCCAAAGACCGGTCATCAAATGTCTGGTGGAGTATATTTTTTCAAATGTGTGTCAGACAGGTTGATGATAGAAAGATGCTGCTGCTGCTCAAAGTTAAAGAACCACCCGGACAAGACTTCCATCTGGAAAAGCAATTGTTCAGGGGAAGTTGTTGGTATCTTTACAAGTTTTCAAAAGCTTCAAAAGAGCTTCAAAGAAGATGTTCACATGTTTAGGGGAGGCTGAAAATTTCAAGTCGATCTTTGATGAAGAAAATGATGCAGATAGCAGTAAGAGATCATGAAGTTTGAAGATCAACAATCAAGTTCTTCACAGTTAGAGGTTTTCAAAATTTGACCCTCTAATTCTTGGAGATTCAAGACGGTTACCGAGGATTCAGCAAGAACCAGTTCTTTTAAGAAAAGCAAGTCAATGAGAGTCCTCCATTTCATTTCTTGTTCATTTCAAGAAGTTCAAGCTGATGCTGATCAAGAGGAGGTTCCAAGTGCCCGTCATGAAACCCATTGAAGATTTCTACGGAAAGATTCTTCATCAACATCTATGCCAGCCAGTCAAGAAGAAGAATTTCATTGATTGAAGACATTTAATATCACAAACCTAGGGGAAGATTGTAGAGGCTAGATTATGAGGCTTGTAATATTAAATTGGTTGGGATGGGCTTAGAAGGTTTCATTAGAATCATAGGCTAGTTTATGGTTGGGCTTGGGTTTACTATTGGGTTTATGATCCACAAGGGGCCCAATAGTGAACCCAATGGGGGACTATATATACCCCACTAGACCTCCTCATTTGGGGACTTTTTGAGATTACGATTTTAGAGAGAGAAATCAAGGGAGTTTACGATCGTAATCGTAAACTAGAGAGAGAAGCTTGTTTACGATTTCTGAGTTGTACCCGACAAGTTCATCTTGTGTGCAAAGTTCAGGTTTTTAACGTTTATTCATCGTATTCTTTGATTTCTTCTCTTCTCTTTCTTGAATCACTAATCTAACCGGATTCCGCACGCTTAGATTAGTTAGATATCGTGAACGGTTGTTGTTTCTGGACCAACATCTTTTAAGCATGATGCATTTGGTTGGGTTTAAACAGGTCTGAGTTTAAAACAGACAAACATACCGGCAATCGCCTGGACTAGTCGAGTAACTGAAGCTGAAAAGGGTTCCTCAGTCAGATTCATACGGTTTGATCCCTTGTAAACTTTCTCATGTTTTATATTGGTAAGTATTTGTTTATTTTTATATTTCATGTGTGAGTCTTTAAGTTCTTTTTGGTTGTGTTTACGTCTTGGCCAGGTTAATTTGAGAAGTCAAAATGTGTTTTCATGGGTTTTGATGCATGACAGTATGCCCCCCCTGCAGATCTTGACAAATTTTTAGGGGAAGGAGAGGGGATAATAAGTATTATCCGAAGGGAACTCGAGGATGATACTTATTATCTAATGAAAACACTTCCATAATACATAGTATCTGAAGGGAACTCGAAGATAATATGTATTATATCATGGGAAGTCCTTAGCTGAGGGGAAGTTATCAGCTAAGGGGAAGTCTTTAGAGGTCTTGGGTTCAGGGGAAGTTAATTATTATCAACTGAACAGATGATAATTAACTTCGGGCTTTTGGTTAAAATACATATTATCATCAACTGAACAGATGATAATTGGGTTTTTACAATGTTAATTATCCTCTTACCCAAAGACCAGTCATCAAATGTCTGGTGAAGTATATTTTTTCAAATGTGTGTCAGACAAGTTGATGATAGAAAGGTGTTGCTACTGCTCAAGTTAAAGAACCAGCCGGACAAGACTTTCATCTGAAAAGCAACTGTTCAGGGGAAGTTGTTGGTGTCTTTACAAGTTTTCAAAAGCTTCAAAAGAACTTCAAAGAAGATGTTCACATGTTTAGGGGAAGCTGAAGATTTCAAGTCGATCTTTGATGAAGAAAATGATGCAGAGAGCAGTTAGAGATCATGAAGATCCAAGATCAACAATCAAGTTCTCCAAAGTTAGGGGTTTCAAGTTCATTTTTACCCTCTAATTTTTGGAGATTCAAGACAGTTACCGATGATTCAGCAAGAACCAGTTCTTTCAAGAAAAGCAAGTCAATGAGAGTCCTCCATTTCATTGCTTGTTCATTTCAAGAAGTTCAAGCTGATGCTGATCAAGAGGAAGTCCCAAGTGCCCGTCATGAAACCCATTGAAGATTTCTGCGAAAAGAATCTTCATCAACATCTATGCCAGCCAGTCAAGAAGAAGAATTTCAAAAATTGAAGACATTTAATATCACAAGCCTAGGGGAAGATTGTTGAGGCTAGATTATGAGGCTTGTAATATTAAATAGTTTGGGCTAGGCTTAGAGGGTTTATTTAGTTTAGTAGACTAGTTTACTTGGGTTTACTATTGGGCTTGGGGTTTAAGATTGGATTTACCATTAGGGTTTAAGGGCCCAATTGTAAACTCATGGGGTGGCTATATAAACCCCATGAGTTCACCATCATAAGGGTTGCTCGATTACGATTTCCAAGAGGAGCATTGGTGATTACGATCGTAAACCCGAGAGGAGCTAGTTTACGATTACGATTTTGTACCCGACAAGTTCATCTTGTGTGCAATATCAGGTTTTTATCGTTTATATTCATCGTATTCTTAGTTTTCTTCTCATCTCTTTCTTGAATCACTAATCTAAACGGATTTCGCACGTTTAGATTAGATAATATCGTGAACGGTTGTTGATTCTGGACCAACAGAGGAAAGACTTGTCTACATATATTTCTCTCTAGACCCTACAAATAGTCTTACCGGTGAGATTTTAGTTGGTTTGGTTGGTAAACTTTTAATATATTATCTAACAGGAGTAAGAAAGAGAAAATTATTATTATTATTTAAGGGTGTTGATATAGAAACATAAGGTTTTGATCTCGTTTGGGCCCAAACCGTCAAAAATAATTTTTAAGCCCTTTTTTAATTTATTTAGTAATTCTTTTAATTTATTTTTATAAATGTTTCTAAATTTATTTACAATACCATTAAGAAAAAATTTAAAATTTTATTTGAATATTAAACACCTTGATCATGTCATATCTGGTATTGTAAATAAATTAAAAAACGTTTATAAAATTTAAAGGAAAATTGGATTTAAATAATCCTAACTTTTGAGGATTGGCCAATAATAATCCCACATTTAAAAATCATTTTCAACGGTCCCAACTTTCATCATATTTACTTATATTGGTCCCGTTGTTAAAAAAAGTTAACACCGTTAACTTTTGGCTGACGTGGCAGCTGATGTGGATTTTTCTTTTTTCTTTTTTAACCCATAATTACACATGGCAATTCCTTTATTAATATAAAATAAGAAATCTTAACAGATTACACGAAAACCATCTTCAAAATCTTGTTTAGTAAACCCTTATTCCAAAGCATGACATTTGTGAAACTACCTCAATAAAATTGAAAACAATCATCATCGTTATCTATAGTCGTGATTCCAACAACTCGATTCAGTGTTGTATTGCGAAATTCTGGTTTAACTTGATTGATTTCTTCACGTTTGACTTTTGGGAGTCAAACTGTTCTTCCTTTGATCCTGAAATTGAACCTCAAATTGTGTCGATTAAGTGTTGTTGTAGATTCCAGAAGACTCGGTGTTTCAACACGAATCTACTCATAGTTTCAAAATCGAGTTTGGTACAAATTTGATCAAATCGCAAGTATTACAGCTCGTGTTCTTCACGAGTTCATCCATGGCAGATTCTTCGAAGCTCGATAATACACGTTAATTTCGGTTGTATTACACTCGGTTTATTCATACAATTCCATTGATGCAATCAGATTTGAATTTCATCCGTTTTTTTTTATCAAAATCGCAAATTCGCAACGGTGTGAACGAGGAAGATGAACCAGAGATTTTAAGAAATTGATTTGAGAATCCGAATCTGATTTTCTAACGCTTTGAGAAGCGGTGGAGTTTTGGTTGATGGATTTAACGACGAAGGGCCGGCCGTTGGGATTGTTGACGGCGAGATTGATGCTGTTGAACTATGAAGATGAACCGGTGGTGGTAATTTTGAGTGAGATTTGGAGATGGTTTCTTTTTTGTTTTTTTTTAATCTTTCTCTCATACATGTGTAATTACCAAGTGTTAAAAAAAGAAAAAAAAATCCACATCAACCGCCATGTCAGCTAAAAGTTAACGGTGTTAAGTTTTTTAACGGTGGGACCAATATAAGTAAATATGATGAAAGTTGGGACCGTTGAAAATGACTTTTAAAAGTGGGATTACTGTTAGCCAACTCTCAAAACTTGGGATTATTTAAATCCAATTTTCCTAATTTAAAATTAATAAAGACTTCTAATTAAAAACCTTAATCAATTTAAATTTCTAAATTTTTGGATCAATTTTCAGGAATTTTAGTCTTTATGTTATTATAACATTATCAACTTTATTATCTTACTAGGTAATAATACAAAACTAATATAATATGTATATATTATTATGACCTTAAACTTTGTGTCATAATAATATTTTATATATTTCTTATAATTCAAAGTAAACATAATAATTATAATGAAAAAAATGAGAAGTTATGATTAGGATTTACAAATACTTTTTTAATGCTACCTTTTAATGTTATATTAGTAAAAACTATTATTATTGAACATTTACCATCATATATAAAGCCTTGTACATATTGAAAATTATAATTATAATTGAACAAATATGGAGTAAGAGATAATTTGGCCTTCATAAGGTTTGTAACCGTCATAATTTAAAGAAGGATTTTACTACCTCAACTCATTTTAAAGGTTTGTACATATAATACAACTTGGACACTTAACTACCTCAACTCCTTTTAAAGAAGGATTTTACTACCCATTACCCAAATCTATCCATAGTCAAAATGATATTCTTAAATTCAAACTGATCTCGTTAAATAACAAATTGATATATGTAAGGGTACTTACCTTAATCAAGAGACATTCGCACTTGATAATCTTCCTCCTTGATAGGCTGATAGCTTGACTTCCTATAACCAATCTTTG
>JBCNJP010014005.1:0-11556 GCA_039602395.1 Deinandra increscens subsp. villosa
TACGCATTGGTCCCAACTAACCCTCATTGCCCCTAGACACACCTTATTGGGCCATCATTTGTCCTAACCAAAACGTATTCGTTATATACACACCTTAGTGGGACTCATTGGTCCCAACTAAACACACCTTGTTAGGCCATAAACACAACTTATTGGTTATATACACACTTTATTGGGACTCATTGGTCCCAACTGACCCTCATTGCCCTTAAACACACATTTTTGGGCCATCATTGGTCCTAAACACAACTTATTGGTTATATAAGACACACCTTACTAGGACTTATTGGTCCTAACCGACCCTCATTGCCCTACTAAACACACCTTATTGGGCCATCATTGGTCCTAAACATAACTTATTCGTTATATACACACCTTAGTGGGAATCATTAGTCCCAACTAAACACACCATATTGGGCCATAATTGGTCGTAAACACAACTTATTGGTTATATAAACACCTTATTAGGACTCATTGGTGCCAACTAACCCTCATTTTTCCTAAACCCACTTTATTGTGCCATCATTGGTCCTAAACACAACGTATTGGTTATATACACACATTAGTGGGACTCATTGGTCCCAACAAAACACACCTTATTGGGCCGTAATTGGTCGTAAACATAACTTATTGGTTATATACACAGTTTATTGGGACTCATTGGACCCAACTGACCCTCATTGCCCTTAAACACACATTATTGGGCCATCATTGGTCCTAAACACAACTAATTGGTTATATAAGACACACCTTACTAGGACTTATTGGTCCCAACCGACCCTCATTGCCCTACTAAACACACCTTATTGGGCCATCATTGGTCCTAAACACAACTTATTGGTTATATACACACCTTAGTGGGACTCATTAGTCCCAACTAAACACACATTATTGGGCCATCATTGGTCCTAAACACAACTTATTGGTTATATACACACCTTACTAGGACTTATTGGTCCTAAACGACCCTCATTGCCCTACTAAACACACCTTAATGGCCAACATTGGTCCTAAACATAACTTATTGGTTATATACACACCTTAGTGGGACTCATTAGTCCCAACTAAACACACCATATTGGGCCATAATTGGTCGTAAACACAACTTATTGGTTATATAAACACCTTATTAGGACTCATTGGTGCCAACTAACCCTCATTGTCCCTAAACCCACTTTATTGTGCCATCATTGGTCCTAAACACAACATATTGGTTATATACAGACATTAGTGGGACTCATTGGTCCCAACTAAACACACCTTATTGGGCTATAATTGGTCGTAAACACAACCTATTGGTTATATACACACCATATTGGGACTCATTGGTCCCAACTGACCTTCATTGCCCTTAAACACACATTATTGGGCCATCATTGGTCCTAAACACAACTTATTGGTTATATACACACCTTAGTGGGACTCATTAGTCCCAACTAAACACACATTATTGGGCCATCATTGGTCCTAAACAAAACTTATTGATTATATGCACACCTTACTAGGACTTATTGGTCCTAACCGACCCTCATTGCCCTACTAAACACACCTTACTGGGCCATCATTGGTCCTAAACATAACTTATTGGTTATATACACACCTTAGTGGGACTTATTAGTCCCAAATAAACACACCATATTGGGCCATAATTGGTCGTAAACACAACTTATTGGTTATATAAACACCTTATTAGGACTCATTGGTGCCAACTAACCCTCATTGTCCCTAAACCCACTTTATTGTGCCATCATTGATCCTAGACACAACATATTGGTTATATACACACATTAGTGGGACTCATTGGTCCCAACTAAATACACCTTATTTGGCCATAATTGGTCGTAAACACAACTTATTAGTTATATACACACTTTATTGGGACTCATTGGTCCCAACTGACCCTCATTGCCCTTAAACACACATTATTGGGCCATCATTGGTCCTAAACACAACTTATTGGTTATATAAGACACACCGTACTAGGACTTATTGGTCCCAACCGATCCTCATTGCCCTACTAAACACACCTTATTGGGCCATCATTGGTCTAAACACAACTTATTGGTTATATACACACCTTAGTGGGACTCATTAGTCCCAACTAAACACACATTATTGGGCCATCATTGGTCCTAAACACAACTTATTGGTTATATAAGACACACCTTACTAGGACTTATTGGTCCTAACCGACCCTAAATGCCCTACTAAACACACCTTATTGGGCCATCATTGGTCCTAAACATAACTTATTGGTTATATACACACCTTAGTGGGACTCATTAGTCCCAAATAAACACACCATATTGGGCCATAATTGGTCGTAAACACAACTTATTGGTTATATAAACACCTTATTAGGACTCATTGGTGCCAACTAACCCTCATTGTCCCTAAACCCACTTTATTGTGCCATCATTGGTCCTAAACACAACGTATTGGTTATATACACACATTAGTGGGACTCATTGGTCCCAACTAAACACACCTTATTGGGCCATAATTGGTCGTAAACACAACTTATTGGTTAGATACACACTTTATTGGGACCCATTGGTCCCAACAGACCCTCATTTCAACACACATTATTGGGCCATCATTGGTCTTAAACACAACTTATTGGTTATATAAGACACACCTTACTAGGACTTATTGGTCCTAACCGACCCTCATTGCCCTACTAAACACACCTTATTGGGCCATCATTGGTCCTAAACACAACTTATTGGTTATATACACACCTTAGTGGGACTCATTAGTCCCAACTAAACACACATTATTGGGCCATCATTGGTCCTAAACACAACTTATTGGTTATATACACACCTTACTAGGACTTATTGGTCCTAAACGACCCTCATTGCCCTACTAAACACACCTTATTGGGCCAGCATTGGTCCTAAACATAACTTATTGGTTATATACACACCTTAGTGTGACTCATTAGTCCCAACTAAACACACCATATTGGGCCATAATTGGTCGTAAACACAACTTATTGGTTATATAAACACCTTATTAGGACTCATTGGTGCCAACTAACCCTCATTGTCCCTAAACCCACTTTATTGTGCCATCATTGGTCCTAAACACAACATATTGGTTATATACACACATTAGTGGGACTCATTGGTCCCAACTAAACACACCTTATTGGGCCATAATTGGTCGTAAACACAACCTATTGGTTATATACACACCTTATTGGGACTCATTTGTCCCAACTGACCCTCATTGCCCTTAAACACAAATTATTGGGCCATCATTGGTCCTAAACACAACTTATTGGTTATATACACACCTTACTAGGACTTATTGGTCCTAACCGACCCTCATTACCCTACTAAACACACCTTATTGGGCCATCATTGGTCCTAAACATAACTTATTGGTTTTATACACACCTTAGTGGGACTCATTAGTCCCAACTAAACACACCATATTGGGCCATAATTGGTCGTAAACACAACTTATTGGTTATATAAACACCTTATTAGGACTCATTGGTGCCAACTAACCCTCATTGTCCCTAAACCCACTTTATTGTGCCATCATTGGTCCTAAACACAACGTATTGGTTATATACACACATTAGTGGGACTCATTGGTCCCAACTAAACACACCTTATTGGGCCATAATTGGTCGTAAACACAACTTATTGGTTATATACACACTTTATTGGGACTCATTGGTCCCAACTGACCCTCATTTGAACACACATTATTGGGCCATCATTGGTCCTAAATACAACTTATTGGTTATATAAGACACACCTTACTAGGACTTATTGGTCCCAACCGACCCTCATTGCCCTACTAAACACACCTTATTGGGCCATCATTGGTCCTAAACACAACTTATTGGTTATATACACACCTTAGTGGGACTCATTTGTCCCAACTAAACACACATTATTGGGCCATCATTGGTCCTAAACACAACTTATTGGTTATATACACACCTTACTAGGACTTATTGGTCCTAACCGACCCTCATTGCCCTACTAAACACACCTTATTGGGCCAACATTGGTCCTAAACATAACTTATTGGTTATATACACACCTTAGTGGGACTCATTAGTTCCAACTAAACACACCATATTGGGCCATAATTGGTCGTAAACACAACTTATTGGTTATATAAACACCTTATTAGGACTCATTGGTGCCAACTAACCCTCATTGTCCCTAAACCCACTTTATTGTGCCATCATTGGTCCTAAACACAACGTATTGGTTATATACACACATTAGTGGGACTCATTGGTCCCAACAAAACACACCTTGTTGGGCCATAATTAGTCGTAAACAAAACTTATTGGTTATATACACAGTTTATTGGGACTCATTGGTCCCAACTGACCCTCATTGCCCTTAAACACACATTATTGGGCCATCATTGGTCCTAAACACAACTAATTGGTTATATAAGACACACCTTACTAGGAGTTATTGGTCCCAAGCGACCCTCATTGCCCTACTAAACACACCTTATTGGGCCATCATTGGTCCTAAACATAACTTATTGGTTATATACACACCTTAGTGGGACTCATTAGTCCCAAATAAACACACCATATTGGGCCATAATTGGTCGTAAACACAACTTATTGGTTATATAAACACCTTATTAGGACTCATTGGTGCCAACTAACCCTCATTGTCCCTAAACCCACTTTATTGTGCCATCATTGGTCCTAAACACAACGTATTGGTTATATACACACATTAGTGGGACTCATTGGTCCCAACTAAACACACCTTATTGGGCCATAATTGGTCGTAAACACAACTTATTGGTTATATACACACTTTATTGGGACTCATTGGTCCCAACTGACCCTCATTGCCCTTAAACACACATTTTGGGCCATCATTGGTCCTAAACACAACTTATTGGTTATAAAAGACACACCTTTCTCAGACTTATTGGTCCCAACCTACCCTCATTGCCCTACTAAACACACCTTATTGGGCCATCATTGGTCCTAAACACAACTTATTAGTTATATACACGCATTATTGGGACGCATTGGTCCCAACTAACCCTCATTGCCCCTAAACACACCTTATTGGGCCATAGTTAGTCCTAACCAAAACGTATTGGTTATATACACACCTTAGTGGGACTCATTGGTCCCAACTAAACACACCTTATTAGGCCATAATTGGTCGTAAACACAACTTATTAGTTATATACACACTTTATTGGGACTCATTGGTCCCAACTGACCCTCATTGCCCTTAAACACACATTATTGGGCCATCATTGGTCCTAAACACAACTTATTGGTTATATAAGATACTCCTTACTAGGACTTATTGGTCCTAACCGACCCTCATTGCCCTACTAAACACACCTTATTGGGCCATCATTGGTCCTAAACATGACTTATTGGTTATATACACACCTTAGTGGGAATCATTAGTCCCAACTAAACACACCATATTAGGCCATAATTGGTTGTAAACACAACTTATTGGTTATATAAACACCTTATTAGGACTCATTGGTGCCAACTAACCCTCATTGTCCCTAAACCCACTTTATTGTGCCATCATTGGTCCTAAACACAACGTATTGGTTATATACACACATTAGTGGGACTCATTGGTCCCAACTAAACACACCTTATTGGGCCATAATTGGTCGTAAACACAACTTATTGGTTATATACACACTTTATTGGGACTCATTGGTCCCAACTGACCCTCATTTCAACACACATTATTGGGCCATTATTGGTCCTAAATACAACTTATTGGTTATATAAGACACACCTTACTAGGACTTATTGGTCCCAACCGACCCTCATTGCCCTACTAAACACACCTTATTGGGCCATCATTGGTCCTAAACACAACTTATTGGTTATATACACACCTTAGTGGGACTCATTAGTCCCAACTAAACACACATTATTGGGCCGTCATTGGTCCTAAACACAACTTATTGGTTATATACACACCTTACTAGGACTTATTGGTCCTAACCGACCCTCATTGCCCTACTAAACACACCTTATTGGGCCAACATTGGTCCTAAACATAACTTATTGGTTATATACACACCTTAGTGGGACTCATTAGTCCCAACTAAACACACCATATTGGGCCATAATTGGTCGTAAACACAACTTATTGGTTATATAAACACCTTATTAGGACTCATTGGTGCCAACTAACCCTCATTGTCCCTAAACCCACTTTATTGTGCCATCATTGGTCCTAAACACAACGTATTGGTTATATACACACATTAGTGGGACTCATTGGTCCCAACAAAACACACCTTGTTGGGCCATAATTAGTCGTAAACAAAACTTATTGGTTATATACACAGTTTATTGGGACTCATTGGTCCCAACTGACCCTCATTGCCCTTAAACACACATTATTGGGCCATCATTGGTCCTAAACACAACTAATTGGTTATATAAGACACACCTTACTAGGAGTTATTGGTCCCAAGCGACCCTCATTGCCCTACTAAACACACCTTATTGGGCCATCATTGGTCCTAAACATAACTTATTGGTTATATACACACCTTAGTGGGACTCATTAGTCCCAAATAAACACACCATATTGGGCCATAATTGGTCGTAAACACAACTTATTGGTTATATAAACACCTTATTAGGACTCATTGGTGCCAACTAACCCTCATTGTCCCTAAACCCACTTTATTGTGCCATCATTGGTCCTAAACACAACGTATTGGTTATATACACACATTAGTGGGACTCATTGGTCCCAACTAAACACACCTTATTGGGCCATAATTGGTCGTAAACACAACTTATTGGTTATATACACACTTTATTGGGACTCATTGGTCCCAACTGACCCTCATTGCCCTTAAACACACATTTTGGGCCATCATTGGTCCTAAACACAACTTATTGGTTATAAAAGACACACCTTTCTCAGACTTATTGGTCCCAACCTACCCTCATTGCCCTACTAAACACACCTTATTGGGCCATCATTGGTCCTAAACACAACTTATTAGTTATATACACGCATTATTGGGACGCATTGGTCCCAACTAACCCTCATTGCCCCTAAACACACCTTATTGGGCCATAGTTAGTCCTAACCAAAACGTATTGGTTATATACACACCTTAGTGGGACTCATTGGTCCCAACTAAACACACCTTATTAGGCCATAATTGGTCGTAAACACAACTTATTAGTTATATACACACTTTATTGGGACTCATTGGTCCCAACTGACCCTCATTGCCCTTAAACACACATTATTGGGCCATCATTGGTCCTAAACACAACTTATTGGTTATATAAGATACTCCTTACTAGGACTTATTGGTCCTAACCGACCCTCATTGCCCTACTAAACACACCTTATTGGGCCATCATTGGTCCTAAACATGACTTATTGGTTATATACACACCTTAGTGGGAATCATTAGTCCCAACTAAACACACCATATTAGGCCATAATTGGTTGTAAACACAACTTATTGGTTATATAAACACCTTATTAGGACTCATTGGTGCCAACTAACCCTCATTGTCCCTAAACCCACTTTATTGTGCCATCATTGGTCCTAAACACAACGTATTGGTTATATACACACATTAGTGGGACTCATTGGTCCCAACTAAACACACCTTATTGGGCCATAATTGGTCGTAAACACAACTTATTGGTTATATACACACTTTATTGGGACTCATTAGTCCCAACTGACCCTCATTTCAACACACATTATTGGGCCATTATTGGTCCTAAATACAACTTATTGGTTATATAAGACACACCTTACTAGGACTTATTGGTCCCAACCGACCCTCATTGCCCTACTAAACACACCTTATTGGGCCATCATTGGTCCTAAACACAACTTATTGGTTATATACACACCTTAGTGGGACTCATTAGTCCCAACTAAACACACATTATTGGGCCGTCATTGGTCCTAAACACAACTTATTGGTTATATACACACCTTACTAGGACTTATTGGTCCTAACCGACCCTCATTACCCTACTAAACACACCTTATTGGGCCAACATTGGTCCTAAACATAACTTATTGGTTATATACACACCTTAGTGGGACTCATTAGTCCCAACTAAACACACCATATTGGGCCATAATTGGTCGTAAACACAACTTATTGGTTATATAAACACCTTATTAGGACTCATTGGTGCCAACTAACCCTCATTGTCCCTAAACCCACTTTATTGTGCCATCATTGGTCCTAAACACAACGTATTGGTTATATACACACATTAGTGGGACTCATTGGTCCCAACAAAACTCACCTTATTGGGCCATAATTGGTCGTAAACACAACTTATTGGTTATATACACAGTTTATTGGGACTCATTGGTCCCAACTGACCCTCATTGCCCTTAAACACACATTATTGGGCCATCATTGGTCCTAAACACAACTAATTGGTTATATAAGACACACCTTACTAGGAGTTATTGGTCCCAAGCGACCCTCATTGCCCTACTAAACACACCTTATTGGGCCATCATTGGTCCTAAACATAACTTATTGGTTATATACACACCTTAGTGGGACTCATTAGTCCCAAATAAACACACCATATTGGGCCATAATTGGTCGTAAACACAACTTATTGGTTATATAAACACCTTATTAGGACTCATTGGTGCCAACTAACCCTCATTGTCCCTAAACCCACTTTATTGTGCCATCATTGGTCCTAAACACAACGTATTGGTTATATACACACATTAGTGGGACTCATTGGTCCCAACTAAACACACCTTATTGGGCCATAATTGGTCGTAAACACAACTTATTGGTTATATACACACTTTATTGGGACTCATTAGTCCCAACTGACCCTCATTTCAACACACATTATTGGGCCATTATTGGTCCTAAATACAACTTATTGGTTATATAAGACACACCTTACTAGGACTTATTGGTCCCAACCGACCCTCATTGCCCTACTAAACACACCTTATTGGGCCATCATTGGTCCTAAACACAACTTATTGGTTATATACACACCTTAGTGGGACTCATTAGTCCCAACTAAACACACATTATTGGGCCGTCATTGGTCCTAAACACAACTTATTGGTTATATACACACCTTACTAGGACTTATTGGTCCTAACCGACCCTCATTGCCCTACTAAACACACCTTATTGGGCCAACATTGGTCCTAAACATAACTTATTGGTTATATACACACCTTAGTGGGACTCATTAGTCCCAACTAAACACACCATATTGGGCCATAATTGGTCGTAAACACAACTTATTGGTTATATAAACACCTTATTAGGACTCATTGGTGCCAACTAACCCTCATTGTCCCTAAACCCACTTTATTGTGCCATCATTGGTCCTAAACACAACGTATTGGTTATATACACACATTAGTGGGACTCATTGGTCCCAACAAAACTCACCTTATTGGGCCATAATTGGTCGTAAACACAACTTATTGGTTATATACACAGTTTATTGGGACTCATTGGTCCCAACTGACCCTCATTGCCCTTAAACACACATTATTGGGCCATCATTGGTCCTAAACACAACTAATTGGTTATATAAGACACACCTTACTAGGAGTTATTGGTCCCAAGCGACCCTCATTGCCCTACTAAACACACCTTATTGGGCCATCATTGGTCCTAAACATAACTTATTGGTTATATACACACCTTAGTGGGACTCATTAGTCCCAAATAAACACACCATATTGGGCCATAATTGGTCGTAAACACAACTTATTGGTTATATAAACACCTTATTAGGACTCATTGGTGCCAACTAACCCTCATTGTCCCTAAACCCACTTTATTGTGCCATCATTGGTCCTAAACACAACGTATTGGTTATATACACACATTAGTGGGACTCATTGCTCCCAACTAAACACACCTTATTGGGCCATAACTGGTCGTAAACACAACTTATTGGTTATATACACACTTTATTGGGACTCATTGGTCCCAACTGACCCTCATTTCCCTTAAACACACATTATTGGGCCATCATTGGTCCTAAACACAACTTATTGGTTATAAAAGACACACCTTTCTCAGACTTATTGGTCCCAACCTACCCTCATTGCCCTACTAAACACACCTTATTGGGACATCATTGGTCCTAAACACAACTTATTAGTTATATAGACGCATTATTGGGACGCATTGGTCCCAACTAACCCTCATTGCCCCTAAACACACCTTATTGGGCCATAATTTGTCCTAACCAAAACGTATTGGTTATATACACACCTTAGTGGAACTCATTGGTCCCAACTAAACACACCTTATTAGGCCATAATTGGTCGTAAACACAACTTATTAGTTATATACACACTTTATTGGGACTCATTGGTCCCAACTGACCCTCATTGCCCTTAAACACACATTATTGGGCCATCATTGGTCCTAAACACAACTTATTGGTTATATAAGATACACCTTACTAGGACTTATTGGTCCTAACCGACCCTCATTGCCCTACTAAACACACCTTATTGGGCCATCATTGGTCCTAAACATGACTTATTGGTTATATACACACCTTAGTGGGAATCATTAGTCCCAACTAAACACGCCATATTGGGCCATAATTGGTCGTAAACACAACTTATTGGTTATATAAACACCTTATTAGGACTCATTGGTGCCAACTAACCCTCATTGTTCCTAAGCCCACTTTATTGTGCCATCATTGGTCCTAAACACAACGTATTGGTTATATACACACTTTAGTGGGACTCATTGGTCCCAACAAAACACACCTTATTGGGCCATCATTGGTCCTAAACACAACTAATTGGTTATATAAGACACACCTTACTAGGAGTTATTGGTCCCAAGCGACCCTCATTGCCCTACTAAACACACCTTATTGGGCCATCATTGGTCCTAAACATAACTTATTGGTTATATACACACCTTAGTGGGACTCATTAGTCCCAAATAAACACACCATATTGGGCCATAATTGGTCGTAAACACAACTTATTGGTTATATAAACACCTTATTAGGACTCATTGGTGCCAACTAACCCTCATTGTCCCTAAACCCACTTTATTGTGCCATCATTGGTCCTAAACACAACGTATTGGTTATATACACACATTAGTGGGACTCATTGGTCCCAACAAAACTCACCTTATTGGGCCATAATTGGTCGTAAACACAACTTATTGGTTATATACACACCTTAGTGGGACTCATTAGTCCCAAATAAACACACCATATTGGGCCATAATTGGTCGTAAACACAACTTATTGGTTATATAAACACCTTATTAGGACTCATTGGTGCCAACTAACCCTCATTGTCCCTAAACCCACTTTATTGTGCCATCATTGGTCCTAAACACAACGTATTGGTTATATACACACATTAGTGGGACTCATTGCTCCCAACTAAACACACCTTATTGGGCCATAATTGGTCGTAAACACAACTTATTGGTTATATACACACATTAGTGGGACTCATTGGTCCCAACAAAACACACCTTATTGGGCCATCATTGGTCCTAAACACAAC
>JBCNJP010014006.1:0-11556 GCA_039602395.1 Deinandra increscens subsp. villosa
TTCTAACAATTTCCCCCTTGACTGATGCTTTCAAATCTGTTCAACTGCTGAAGAATCGCTCTGCCGTACATCTTCAATGAGAAACTGATAAACCGGAGACAATCTGTCGAAGAGATTCCCCCTCTGAATAAGCTTCTTCTGTTCTCGTTGCTCCAGTTCGAGATCCAAGTGCTGCAGCTCACTCGGTTCACACGGTCGGGTACAATACTGAGAAAATGCTACATCTCGGAGTCCAAACCGCAACAAACTAAATCAGATAAACCAGTTTGACACCGAACATGCTCCAACTTCAGATAATCGACCCGATATCCAAATCCATAATAATTCCCCCTATTTCTCTAAATCTCTCCAAAAACATCAAGTCGGAAGCGTAAAATCAGATGCGGAGAGTCGAACCGTCGCGATCGGTTGCCTAGAGAAACCGGATAAAAAATCTTGAAATCGGACAATCTTGCGAAAAGCCAGAAGCCGAATGCTGACAGTTGTGAATAATTTGTGTGACTGAGGTTGGATGCGAAAATAAAATAAACTGCCAAATTTCTTCAATAAACGGTCATCCGAGAGATTTAATCGGATAAATTCCAATATTAACTGAGATTCCAGTTAATCCGGTTAGTTGACGACAGCGCTGCATCCACTAAAAATAAAACCGTGAGATATAACGAGAAAGCTGAGTAATTAACCGGATAATAAAGCTAACCCGTCAGTGATCGATAGCAAACGTTGCGCGACATCAATAAACGAGAATCCCAATAAATCAGAATAAATCCGAAACTAATAAAAATTTTCGCAATTCCGTCGCGGCTTTATCTCCGTTAGTCTCGAAAAAAACTGATAGAGAACATACCCGTGTATTTAACAAAAATGCTGAAAAATTAATTAATCATCAGAAATCCCTCAAAGAAAACCAGAATCCATGTGATAATATTCTGACCAATCAGATTTGATCTTAAAATGATCATCAACGGTTGTGTATAAGGAGATCCAAGGGCTGGAAATTAGCAATCCGTGTCAATGACAGTGAACCAATCAGAAACGAAGGCAGCAGAGATCCAACGGTCAAGATTAGTGAAGATCCTACGGTGACCAGGTATGATCCGTGTGAGATACGGATGGACCAACCAGAGATAGACAACGAGAATGCCTTCAACGACCCTTTCTCATTTGCTGGGCCCACTTGGAGTAATTTCCAGCCAATCATAAATGTGAGAGACAAGCTGATTAACGGCTCTCTTGCACACAGCTGGGCCCACGTGCTCCTTTCTTGATCTGTTCGATTTTTTTTTGGGGTCCACAAGGAATTGTTCCAGCCAATAGTCTTGCGACAACAGAAAAGAAGGATAGAGTGAGGTGACAAAAGAAACCTACGGCAGTTGACCGAGGAGAGAGATAATTAATTCACCCATTTCCCTTTCCTCCAATCCCCAAGTGACACGTCAGCATCGTCCTCACAAACCTGCGAAACCCTAATATATATCATCGGAAAATCGCAAAGCTCACCGGAAAACCGTATTTCGCTTGTATCTCCCATAATACTTAACCAAAATTGACGAAATTTATACCCACGAACTCGTATGATCATCCTCTACAACTCTGTACGAACATAATCCACCGAAACGACCTCGAACGAAAACCCAGTTGACAAGTCCGCTAAGAAACAAGTCCGCTAAAGCCATTTCAAGTTCGCTAAAGGGTCTGGGAAGTTCGCTAAGGAACAAGTCCGCTAAACAGAAAACAAGTCCGCTAAACGCAGAAACAAGTCCGCTAAAGCAAACAAGTTCGCTAAGGAGAGGAGAACAAGTTCGCTAAGAACACTGAAAGTCCGCTAAGCACATCTTCAAACCTTCAAAACTGATGAACAAATCTGGAAAAATGATGAACACGAAAAACTTACTTGATGAACTCGAATCTGCCCAAAAATGTAAGGAAAACCCGTAATGATGCACGAGATATGAAGCTAAACCATTCACGAGACTATTGTGGCCACCAACAACCCATAAACAGTAGCAAATCAGATCATAAACAGCCCTTAAATTCTGGAAATCTTCAAGAACACGAAGAACACCATGAAACACGCACTAAGTGTGTGTTTTTCTAGATCTGCCCAAACAGTTGAGAATCAGACGAAACGGATGCTTCCAATGGATCCGGAATGCGTTTTCCACTGAGAATCATACCTCATATCATCCAAATCCATGAAGAAAAGCCCAGAAAACGAAGAATCAAAGCAAAAAATCTTCAAAATCTTCAAATACGGGAAAAACTTCAAAGTTCCAAAAATAGCTTCGGATCTTCATTTCTCCACCAGATCTGAAGATGTAAAACACTAAATAACATCCAGATGCACTCCCAAACATGAATCCATCATCCATATCATCAGAATCCATCCAGAAATGAAGGAAAAATAAGAAAAAGTCTCTAAAATAAGTTTTCTCATCTTCACCATTCAAGCTCAAAATCCAGATTCGAGTGACCAGATTCACGGTGAGATGAATCTGATCGGTACCCGCTCTGATACCATTTGTTAGGACCGATTTTCACATCAAGAATCTCGATCTTGAGCAAGAACATGTTCGGATTCGAAAACTCAAAACAAATGAAGAAGATGATGATGATGAATCATGAATAATCATAAACAAGAAAGATGAACAAATCGAATGATTTCATTAATCGAAAGATTACAATCAATGAATCATGAAGAACACACAATCTCTCTCTAGAAAATCCATGACTCACTCTCTCTCTAGAATGGAAATCTCACACTCTACAAGAAATTCATCATCTCCACATTCGGAGACTCCTTTACTTGTAATGGGCACCCTCACTATATATAGTGAGGGTGACTGACAACAGAAAAACACGACAAATGAACGAAATTACAAGTAAAGCAAATAACGTAAATTGATAATTAAATCAAAGCTGATTAAATTAATCCGAAGCTTGACTCGCTCGAACCGATCTTCCGTTGACTTTTACGTTGACCGTTGACCCGAACGGTTGACATTTCCAGAAAACGGTCTTCGGTCCAATCTTGCAAGCCTCGAGCATCACAACTCAGTCTCTAAATCGATTCACATGGATTCTTCAGTCAAATGCTTCGGTAAACAGATTTGATGGCGCCAGTCACTTAAATTTTTGTTCTAACAATTTCCCCCTTGACTGATGCTTTCAAATCTGTTCAACTGCTGAAGAATCGCTCTGCCGTACATCTTCAATGAGAAACTGATAAACCGGAGACAATCTGTCGAAGAGATTCCCCCTCTGAATAAGCTTCTTTTGTTCTCGTTGCTCCAGTTCGAGATCCAAGTGCTGCAGCTCACTCGGTTCACACGGTCGGGTACAATACTGAGAAAATGCTACATCTCGGAGTCCAAACCGCAACAAACTAAATCAGATAAACCAGTTTGACACCGAACATGCTCCAACTTCAGATAATCGACCCGATATCCAAATCCATAATAATTCCCCCTATTTCTCTAAATCTCTCCAAAAACATCAAGTCGGAAGCGTAAAATCAGATGCGGAGAGTCGAACCGTCGCGATCGGTTGCCTAGAGAAACCGGATAAAAAATCTTGAAATCGGACAATCTTGCGAAAAGCCAGAAGCCGAATGCTGACAGTTGTGAATAATTTGTGTGACTGAGGTTGGATGCGAAAATAAAATAAACTGCCAAATTTCTTCAATAAACGGTCATCCGAGAGATTTAATCGGATAAATTCCAATATTAACTGAGATTCCAGTTAATCCGGTTAGTTGACGACAGCGCTGCATCCACTAAAAATAAAACCGTGAGATATAACGAGAAAGCTGAGTAATTAACCGGATAATAAAGCTAACCCGTCAGTGATCGATAGCAAACGTTGCGCGACATCAATAAACGAGAATCCCAATAAATCAGAATAAATCCGAAACTAATAAAAATTTTCGCAATTCCGTCGCGGCTTTATCTCCGTTAGTCTCGAAAAAAAACTGATAGAGAACATACCCGTGTATTTAACAAAAATGCTGAAAAATTAATTAATCATCAGAAATCCCTCAAAGAAAACCAGAATCCATGTGATAATATTCTGACCAATCAGATTTGATCTTAAAATGATCATCAACGGTTGTGTATAAGGAGATCCAAGGGCTGGAAATTAGCAATCCGTGTCAATGACAGTGAACCAATCAGAAACGAAGGCAGCAGAGATCCAACGGTCAAGATTAGTGAAGATCCTACGGTGACCAGGTATGATCCGTGTGAGATACGGATGGACCAACCAGAGATAGACAACGAGAATGCCTTCAACGACCCTTTCTCATTTGCTGGGCCCACTTGGAGTAATTTCCAGCCAATCATAAATGTGAGAGACAAGCTGATTAACGGCTCTCTTGCACACAGCTGGGCCCACGTGCTCCTTTCTTGATCTGTTCGATTTTTTTTTGGGGTCCACAAGGAATTGTTCCAGCCAATAGTCTTGCGACAACAGAAAAGAAGGATAGAGTGAGGTGACAAAAGAAACCTACGGCAGTTGACCGAGGAGAGAGATAATTAATTCACCCATTTCCCTTTCCTCCAATCCCCAAGTGACACGTCAGCATCGTCCTCACAAACCTGCGAAACCCTAATATATATCATCGGAAAATCGCAAAGCTCACCGGAAAACCGTATTTCGCTTGTATCTCCCATAATACTTAACCAAAATTGACGAAATTTATACCCACGAACTCGTATGATCATCCTCTACAACTCTGTACGAACATAATCCACCGAAACGACCTCGAACGAAAACCCAGTTGACAAGTCCGCTAAGAAACAAGTCCGCTAAAGCCATTTCAAGTTCGCTAAAGGGTCTGGGAAGTTCGCTAAGCACATCTTCAAACCTTCAAAACTGATGAACAAATCTGGAAAAATGATGAACACGAAAAACTTACTTGATGAACTCGAATCTGCCCAAAAATGTAAGGAAAACCCGTAATGATGCACGAGATATGAAGCTAAACCATTCACGAGACTATTGTGGCCACCAACAATCCATAAACAGTAGCAAATCAGATCATAAACAGCCCTTAAATTCTGGAAATCTTCAAGAACACGAAGAACACCATGAAACACGCACTAAGTGTGTGTTTTTCTAGATCTGCCCAAACAGTTGAGAATCAGACGAAACGGATGCTTCCAATGGATCCGGAATGCGTTTTCCACTGAGAATCATACCTCATATCATCCAAATCCATGAAGAAAAGCCCAGAAAACGAAGAATCAAAGCAAAAAATCTTCAAAATCTTCAAATACGGGAAAAACTTCAAAGTTCCAAAAATAGCTTCGGATCTTCATTTCTCCACCAGATCTGAAGATGTAAAACACTAAATAACATCCAGATGCACTCCCAAACATGAATCCATCATCCATATCATCAGAATCCATCCAGAACTAAAGGAAAAATAAGAAAAAGTCTCTAAAATAAGTTTTCTCATCTTCACCATTCAAGCTCAAAATCCAGATTCGAGTGACCAGATTCACGGTGAGATGAATCTGATCGGTACCCGCTCTGATACCATTTGTTAGGACCGATTTTCACATCAAGAATCTCGATCTTGAGCAAGAACATGTTCGAATTCGAAAACTCAAAACAAATGAAGAAGATGATGATGATGAATCATGAATAATCATAAACAAGAAAGATGAACAAATCGAATGATTTCATTAATCGAAAGATTACAATCAATGAATCATGAAGAACACACAATCTCTCTCTAGAAAATCCATGACTCACTCTCTCTCTAGAATGGAAATCTCACACTCTACAAGAAATTCATCATCTCCACATTCGGAGACTCCTTTACTTGTAATGGGCACCCTCACTATATATAGTGAGGGTGACTGACAACAGAAAAACACGACAAATGAACGAAATTACAAGTAAAGCAAATAACGTAAATTGATAATTAAATCAAAGCTGATTAAATTAATCCGAAGCTTGACTCGCTCGAACCGATCTTCCGTTGACTTATACGTTGACCGTTGACCCGAACGGTTGACATTTCCAGAAAACGGTCTTCGGTCCAATCTTGCAAGCCTCGAGCATCACAACTCAGTCTCTAAATCGATTCACATGGATTCTTCAGTCAAATGCTTCGGTAAACAGATTTGATGGCGCCAGTCACTTAAATTTTTTTTCTAACACACTCCTCACCGGAGGTGAATCTCAGTGGTTCTGAAGAGATTCATGCAGAAAGGGTTGCTGCTGCCCAAGTATCCCAACTGGAGCTTGGTGTCAGCAGTAACATCAATAAGACCCAATCTGCGGCAATCTTCTCTGAATCAGCACCCGGAAGTCCTTCATTGGAACCAAGGGTTGCTGAAACAGCAGAAGAGAATCCCAGGTGCCAAGAAGCCATGGGTACCAATGCTGATCAATCTAGGATTGATAGTTTGGTTATTTCCAAGGATACTGGCAAAAAGCCAGTTGAGGATAGTCTTACACTACCTGAATTGACGACACTGTACCTTTCTCTGCAAGCACAGGTTGAAGCTCTCAACTCAACTGTTGCCAAATTGGTTCAAGCTGATCCTACTCCAACTGAAGCAGGTCCTTCAAACCCTACCAGAGATGCTGAAGAAGTTATTGCAACTGATGAAGCTGATACTGTCAAATTGGGGGAGAAGTTACTGTCAAAACCTGTTATCACTGAAATCGAAGAGGTAGAAAGGATACCGGCTGAAGTAAGAGCCACAGCTTGCCAAAAGATTGGCATTAAGCCTTTTTCTGTTGAAGAGAGTTGGGTGAATATGAAGTGCAGTCAACTGATTGCTATTTCTCCTTTTGAGGACCCCAACCTCACCGAGCTTGTTCAGTCGTCCATGCTGATTGCTGGTGCTCTCCCTGAGCATATCAACATGATCACAACACTTCTGACAGATGTTATTTTTCCGGCTGAAAGAGCCAGTGATCATGTTGTAGGTAACATCGCCTCCACCAGCAAGGCAGCAGTTGATATGGAAGAAAGTACTGCAACTGTAGCAGTTGGTACTATGACTGAAGGAGAAGGAGAGAGTTTGATTGGTGAAGATGAAGGAACTGAGGTACTGGATATAACTGATAAAGAACCTGAAGTCACCCAACCTCAGGTGGTGACTGATGGTCAATCACTAGTTCAAGCGGAACTTCAACCGGAAGTTCAACCGGTAGTTCCAGGTGAAGGAGATCTGAATGTTCAACCGGAACAACAAATTCCAACCCAGGTGGATGTTCAAGGTCCTAGCTCCTCAATATTTGGGACTGTTGAAACACCTGTGGTTCAACCGGAAGAGCAAAGAAATGAAGAAGCTGAGGATGTGGCTAGATCACTGATAGCCTTAAGGAGTTCAGAGACAGTTCAAACTGAGGAACCTGTTCAAGCTGATATAGCTAGAACCCTTCAACAGGTAACTCAAACTCCTGAAGCTAAGGCTATAGTGAAAATGGTTGAAGATGCCAGAAGGGTTGCTGAGGATGAGAGAATAGCCAGAGAGCTCCAAGAAGAATTTGATCTGTACATGCAAAACAATGTGTTTGAAAACCTTCTTGAAGAAGCAAAGACCAGGTCTTTCAACTGGAGGTTAAAGGATTATGATTTGGATGCAATGTCTGAAGCTAATAGGCAGAGGTTAATTGCTATTGCCTCTCATTTGCCTACCAAGCTGGTAAAGAATGATGAAAATTACCATCTGTTGAAAAAGATTAAGAGGGCTCTTGTGATCAGAAATTTGAAGAAAGAGGAAGAGCTAGCTCAGATGCAGGTTAAAGGACTTTGCAGCTTGATTGACAAAGTATTTTATGAGCTAAAAGGAGAAATTGCTGCTGTCAATCCTAACCTGGTGATGCCTTCACCATCAGAGCTGGTCTCAGGTACTATAACTGCTAATGTTAAACCTGAAATTGATGATATTGCAGATATACCACCTCCACCTTCATTTATCTACAATCCAAACCCAATGCCTACAACAACTTCATCCATTCTACAGTCACTTCCCATCATACCTTACAAACCTCCACATATCCCCAAGAAGCTTGCTGCTAAACTTGCCAATCCTAAGTTTAGATCAGACAACTTCACACCTATCACTCCCTTCAAGAAGAAGCCTCCACCAACTATGGACTTCTCGGACATCTTTCCACCTACTCCACCCTCAAGCCCAATTCCTGAAGCCATTGAACCACCTCCAAAAATCACCCTACCTCCACTCACCATAAGAGAACTTTCTTCCACCACCACCACCAAACCTACTGAAACTCAACCAGGTCCCTCTTCATCCTCTGCCAAAGGCAAAAGGCCTATTGTGCAAGAATCTGCTGGTAATTCTGATGAAGAGAGGGAAATTAAGAAGAAGAGGTTGATGCATGCCAGAAATAAAAGAGATCAGAGCAAGAGAAGGAAAGGGCCACCCAGAAAGAACAAAATTGTTGGGTGGACAGCAAATGAAGATACCTTTAACTTCACTTTCCAACTGGCAAACGGCACAACTCAGGTGATTAATGCTCACAAGGCCACTTCACTTCTCACTGCACTACAAATGGGAGACATCATTTTGAAACTTAGAGAAATTCTAAGTCCTTCTAGAGCTGAGCACTTATTGAGGCTTCACATAGAGCCACGAGTGATAGAATGTGGAGTGCTCAGCAGAAGAGGTAAAGATGATGAATCAGCTGGAGAAGAAGAAGAGCCTACCAGTGAGATTAAATTCATCATTTGGGAAGAAGATGAGAAGCTGTACTACGTACACAGAGCCGATGGCACTTTCACTCCCCATGAATCTATTTCAGTTCAATCTGAATGGAGTGAAAATGATTGGAAGTCTTTTGAGTTTGTGAAGGTAACCAAAACAAACACCAGAGAGCTTTCTCAAAATCTTGATGCCAGCATCGGATCTTCTGACAAGTAGGTTGTGGAGAAGAAAATTTTTGGGTACAAGTCAGTTTTGAAGATAAACATTGAAGACAATGAATAATTTGACAGCATCAGCTTAGGGGGAGATTGTAAGGAAAAATAGAGCTTGGAAGATTTCCGGCTGAAATGCCAATTTTAGTAGTTCCGGCTGAAGTTGAAGTTGAAGCGGAATTCACACTTCAAGCGGAACAGGCAGTTCAAGCGGAAAGAAGCAGTTTTGTAACTTAGCGAATATTCCGGGTGAACTCGATTATCCACCAGATAAAGAGTTCAACCTGACTTTTCCTGAGAAGTCTTTTCAGAAGTCCAATCCTGCAAAAGCTTCTCGTATGCTTCTAAATCTGATTCAAGCCGCTCTCCTAAAGTAGATTGTTGCTGCCAACACGCAAGTCATTCCGATTGTCGATGTTTATTCTTTTGGTAGTTTGTATTTGAGTTTTATGTTTACGGTCTAGATTAGATCGCATAAGATCAATGGCTGTCATTGATCTCATCAGCACTATATATAGCATGTAATCTCTTAGTTTACATACGGTTATCACTTGTAATACTGTAGCTTTGAGTTAATGCAAATAGTGCCGAATATTCGATATATCGTTGTTTTTACTATTCTGCAAATCAAGCATTTACATTATACAAGAGCTTAATATCGCTTAAGTAAAGTGAAATATAACTTTAATTCCGCAGGGTTATATTTGCAAGTAAAGGGCTTAGTTTTAGTTTATTCATAACTAATAACGATCCTACAAGTGGTATCAGAGCTTTGGCTCTCATTTTGAAGACTTTCTGTGCTTCAAAGTCGATACTTTACTTGCTTACTTTACAAGCTTCGTTGTTTTATCTTTCTAAAAGGTTTTTCAAAATGAGTGATTTCAGTTTAATTTGCCCAAATGGCTCCTCCAACAAACCACCAATGTTCACTCCTGATGACTTTGGTACCTGGAAACTCAGCATGGAAGGTTTTGTTAGGATTTTGGACCGTCGTATTTGGAAATCTTTCACTGAAGGACCCTACTCACCAATGGTTTCATCTGCTGATGATGCAGAAGTCAAAATACCTAAGCCATTAGATAAATATGTTGAATCTGACTACACTGCTCTTGAATTTGACCATAAGGCATACTAGACTCTACAGGCTGCACTTCCTAATTCCATTTTAAGTGGGTTTAAAGGATATAAAACTGCATTTGACCTGTGGAATGCCTTAAGTGAAATGTATGAAGGAACCAGTGAAGTGGATGTTAAACTAGAACAAGTAGATGTGAACAGAAAATTCCTACATTCCCTGCCTTCTGTGTGGACAGTTTACACAGTAAGCATCAGGGAATGCAAGAATTTGAAAAAGATGAGACTCAGTGAACTTCATGGCATACTAAGTGCTTATGAAATGGAACTAGATCTTAAACAAAGCTCATCTTCTGAATCAACTCAGCTGTTCTCATCTGCACTAGTAACCACTGATTTTAACAGTCAAAGGTCATCTAACTCATCATCATATTCCTCACCTATAGTCAGTTTCCCTGAGACACCAAGGTGTCAAGAGAACTTTTCAAACTCTTTTGAAAGTTCTCACAATGCTCATGTAGCAGCTGACTCTTTTCAAGGTTTCATACCTGAAGATCTTGAGTGCATAGGTGCTGATGATTTAGAAGAAATGGATATAATGACTCAACTTGCCATGGTTTCTGTAAGAGCTCAAAGGTTTTACAAGAGGACAGGTAGAACCTACAGGGGAGCAAAATGTGCTCACATAGGCCTTGACAAAAGCAAAGTCAAATGCTACAACTATCACCAACTTGGTCACTTTGCAAGAGAATGCTCTCAACCAAGAAGAGAAGGACAGAATCAGAACCATGCTCAAGGGAAAAATCATGGAGGAAGCAACTCAAACAACAACAATTCTGGAAACAACTCAGGTGCACACCCCACCCCACCAAAGCCAACCGGAAGTCAAAACCATCAGAACGTGGTAGCTGCTGTTGCAAATCAAACATCATGTGTTGAATGGGAAGATTTCGTTGCTGAGTTTGAACCCATCAACTATGCTTTAATGGCCAAACAGGACTCCATCACAGATCAGGTAAATTCTATCCCTGAGAAAGTCTTAGAGAATCTATGTAGTCCTGCCTGCATAGAACAAGTGGCAAAATATCGAAATCACAACACTGATTTGATTGATGAAGTTTCAAACTTAAATGAGTTAAAGAAATGTTTTAAGAAAACTGAATCATCATACATTTCAAAAATTGAAAACTTAACCAAAGAGTATGAACAGTTAAAACAAACCAACTCAGTGCTTGAAACACAGCTTGATGACTTGCTGTCAAAACTTGAAAAATCAAGAAATAAAACCAAAGATGCTAAGGCTGAGGTTGATGTTCTTGAGATCAAGCTGAAAGATGCTTTGTTTACTTGTGATAAATTTCAAACAGCAAACAAAAAGGCTGAAAAACTGTGGATGGGAGGGATGTATGGTAAAGCAGGTGTTGGCTATAACTCTGTTGAGCCACCAATTGAATACTCACCTGCTATCAAACCAATTGAAGCTTTAAAATCAGAATGCAAATATAACTTTAATTCCGCGGGGTTATATTTGCAAGTAAAGGGCTTACTTTTAGTTTATTCATAACTAATAACGATCCTAC
>JBCNJP010014007.1:0-11554 GCA_039602395.1 Deinandra increscens subsp. villosa
CACACAATCCAAGATTCACTAGAATACCCAATCTTCGGTTTCTAGCAACCTATCAGGATTATCGTGTAAATACAAGTCACACATGATGTTAACGTGTTCATAAACCATCTTAGGTTCAAAGTACCATGAATTACAGTCACTAGATCAACCGGTTAAGTTTTTGGTTCATCTCAAAATCGACTAAACATTCTGTCATTTTCCTTCATAGGCGTACCGCCTGGAAATTTACATTTCTGGGCGGTATGCTTCAATCTGTAGTCTGATTTCTAGATTTCAGTTTCGGGCGTACCGCTTAGCAGGATCAACTACAGGGCGGTACGCTGTAATCTAAAGGTCCGATTTCTGTTTTGCATTCCTGGGCGTACCGCTCTGCATGCAGATATGGTGGGCGGTACGCCCCTGCCTGGCCCGACTATTTTGTCTTTTAGTGCAATTTTCACGTTTAGTCATTTTTGGGTCAGAATTGTTTGGGGAATCCATAGTGTACCATATTGGGGTTGATTAACAGTTTGTTTGTGGTTTATAATACGAATCAAAACATAACCCCAACTTCCTGAGCTTTCCATTTATGGTAAATTTCATTGCTTCGACCCCCGTTTCACCCAAGTATCATTAGGGACAGATTTCTTATGGTTAAGTGACCCATTTTCTCATTAGAAACACTGATCATTTCTGGATTCATATGATCTTTACTTGTAAGGTTTCTAATTATAGAAAAATCAACATGCATGCATAAATGGACTGTACCTTGTGGAGATTTCCTTGTACAATCAAACTTTCTGAATCCCTTGCTCCCTTAGGTCTCCAATTCAACTCCCTAGCACAGAATTGGGGCTGCATGTATGATCCATCATCATAACATGAGTGTATGATCTTGTGAAACTCCAAAATGACATACTTATGCACAAATCAAGAGACTCTTACCTTGATTGCTCTTGAATCCAGTTCTCATACACTTTGATCCTTATAGATTGCACATGCAAAGCTGTATCCACAAGCACTAAGGTTGTGAACATGGTTCTTTCTAAGTAAATGAGCAATTTTGGAGAAAATGATAGGAATAATGGCTTACCATTGAAGAGTTGCTCTCCCCCTATGCTCCCAAGGCTTAGAAGTGGAGGAACAGAGGTCTGGAAGTCGCCACAGAGAGCCCTTGGCCGGTTATGAGCAAAGAATCACGAGTGTGTAGCTATAAAGGCCAAATTCCTAGTTTTTAACGAACTGAAATCGAGGCGTACCGCCCCAAAATGTCCCAATTGGGGCGTACCGCCCGGATTTTTAGGTAGCGGGTATGCGAAGATCCGATGGGTGCCGCAACCCGACCCGTTTACCATACGGGTCGCGTACCACCTAGGATTTCCTAATCCTAGGCGTACCGCCTCAAATCGTGATTCAGAGATTTTTGAATATTTCTTGTTTGAAAATTCCAGCTCGGATCATGTTTTAGGTACAAAGGTTACACCTAGGGTGCCTTAGATTGTTTTGAGGGTGGTTAGGTTTAGTTGAGGTTGGATGTACCCATAAGGTGAACTCATGTTCGAGCGTTAGGATTGTCAGCTAGGAAGGACTTAAAAGGTGAACTAGCGACCATCAGATTAGTCATGACCGATTGAAGTTGTCAGTAGTGATTAGGATTCCGAGTCTTGGTGGTATCTTTCTCTGTTTCTGAAGGTTGTCCTTAGGTTTCTTGCTTTCTGTTTGTCAGTTACAGTTTTAGTTAAGTTAGTTAATTTAAGTCCTCAAAACAAAAACCCAAATTCAATTAATCAGTATTTTCCATTCTTGAGTCTTAGGTTAATTTTGTCTATAGAGTGTCTCTAGGGTTCAATATTCCCGGTCTAACCTTAGCTTTACTAAAATCCGACAGGTACACTTGCCTTATGGTTCGGTCTAGTTTAGGTAGTTTCAGTAAAATTTAGGTGTGTCTAGGTCTAGTCTAGGTCTAGGTTTTAGTATTAGTTTTTAGTGTAGTTCCGAACACATCAATCGTCTACTCGATCTAGTTATTTCAAATACAAAGATGTTATTAAAAGATTGTTTTATTGATCAAAGAAGAACAATTACAATCTGGAAATACTAAGAACAATTTAGAGAAAACACACTCAGAAACTCACACTTAGCTCTCAGACCGTCATAAAAAATACAAAGCAACAAAGTATTTATAGTCTTGCTACTGTCCACGAACTGGGACTCCACGAACTGGCAGTTCGTGGGTCAAGAAGTCACACTTCGTGTCTCACTTCGTGGGCAGCATAATTTGCATCTTCGTCTTGTTCAGATACTTCACACGACGAACCGATTATGCTCTAACAAACTCCATCTCGACGTGTGCAGTATCTGGTTCATCCCTTAGACTTAAATGTTCACTCAAACTCCCCCTCAACTTGATGGTTAGTCTGATCTTGAATACTTGACGATGCACAAGTGTGTTTCATCTTTATCAACAACTTTAAAAGACTTGAAGTTATGACATTCACTTTCACTTTAGTACTTGTCCAATCATAAATAATCTTGACGCAAAAGGTCTCTTTGAGACTCCAAGGTATTGATTTTGAAATTTGATTTGTATCCTGTGTCGATCAGATCGAAAACAAAGCAGAAACAAAATCTTTTTGGCTTTTAGAAAGTTTATATCAAAACAAACCTTAAATCTTTTTGATTTTTCAAACTTATACTAAAACACACCGAAAATCTTTTAGGTTTTTCTGAAAAGAAATGAAATTGTAATACAGAATCAAACTCTATTTTTGGTTTGAGAAAAATCACTATCTAGGATCATATTGAACATAACGCACTGAACCACACTTCAATTTCAACTAATTGAAGCTCACAAGCCATGTTGCCGGTATAGTTTGTCCATCTTAAACTCAGACAGAATCAGACTCATAACATCTGGATATGTTAAGGTATTATTTATTTGCTTTGACCAGTGTATCCCACACTATCAGACATATTTAGACATTTTTCTTTTTCTCGTGTTGTGATTATCACATAGTGTTTTGTATTCATTATATCGTCAACTGTGTTCCATGCAAAAAGAAATAAGAACGTTAAATCATCTACCTTAAGGTCGATCTTTCGATCCGCAGATAAGGCCTCGGATTTAACAAAAAATAAGAAAAATAAAACAACTTAAAATTGTATAATTCAACAACAATCAGGTCGATACTCCCGTACACGCAGAGAAAGTCCGATGAATTATACGAAACACCAAAGAAAATAAAGCAGAACCTCAAACGAACAACAATCAGGTCAATCTTTCGATACGCAGAGAAAGTCCGATAGTTTGAGAAAATAAAGAAAATCAAACAAGTTGAAATCTTTGCAAAATGAACACATGTATACACAGTGACTTCTCATTTTGTTCTTCACAAACATTTTTTTTTTCATGAAATACGTTTCAAGATGTTATTCACTTGGTCAAGCATAACATTTAATGTATATCACATCTGAATACTTTCTGATTTGCCGAGCCTATCAAGCATATCAAGCAATGATCTTATGGCTTTTTCATCTACTCTATCCATGAGTCAGATACGTAAGCCAATGTGCCATCATTTTCCAATGATCAATTTCTCAAAATTTTATATATTTTGCATGTATTCACCTTCACCATATGCATTTCTCCCTATAACATGCCTTTTTCTCACCCTAAAATGAAAAACTCTATTTTTAGATTTTTCATTTTATAAAAACAAGACACTATTTTTGGTTTTTTCAATTTTCTCACCCTAAACTATAGATGGAAAAGTAAAGAAAGAAAATTAATCAACCGACACGAATACCTGTCTGTTTTAGCTTTCAGAAAAATTTCAGGTTAGAAAGATGAATCATGAAATTTAAATTAAGATAAGCAGAATACTCCTCCATTAGCAACTTTTCAGTCGCCGATAGGTCATCTAGAAGTACCTGCACACTGGTCAAACACATCAGTTTATAAATGACCCGAAGCGAATCGCTTCTGGTCGACCAGTGTCTTGGTTTCCTTTTGAAATCACTTTAGGTTTCCATTGTTGTGGTGATAAATCAGTCTTTGATGAATCAAGCACAATTGACTATGACGAACAACCTATAATTTGTACATTTGAAAATTCAGGAATAAATCTTCCTTGCTTTTTGAAAAATGTAGGTTGGAATATATCAAACACTCTGCCATGTTCATCAATGAACTTTGGTTTGACAGATTGACCAACAAATGATACCTTTTGTCTTCTTTGAGTGAAAACAGTGGGAACCGGACAATCTTGTGCCATATGCCCCTTTTGACGTCAATTGTAACACAACCGACTTGTTCTTGTCCCACCTTTTAGGAACCTGCATAGTTTCACAAAACACGATTATCTCCAAAATGATCATAGAAAGAATCAAATACCTGATGTCTGTGATCATGAACCCATTTTGATGTCGGGCATTTTGGAGTAGAACCTGAGCCTCCAAAAGAAAATTTAGCAGATTGTTTCTTCTTATTCCTCGGATCAACACTTTTCACAATAACTTCAGAAATTTTCTGAGCATCCACGCAATGAAGCGGAAATTCTTTGTCAGAAAATATTTGTTCCGAACCCTTGAGCTTGTAGAATCTCTCGGGTTGAACTTTTTCAGCCTTGAAAACATCCTTTTGAATTTGTTTCAACTTATTCTTCTTCAGATTTTGTTGATTTTGGTTCTTAGAATCATCAACTTTAGTAACTTTCTACTTGAAACCCAAACCAGCATTTTTACCAGAAATCTTCTCTTCTGAAGCAGTTGATTTATGTCCGTACTTTGCCAATCGTGAAAACTCAGCTTTGACTTCTTTAACATCCTTCTGAGCATAAAAAATTGTCTCATCAATAGTCAGTATGAGAACGAATCTTCTCAGTTGAAGTAGCTGACTTCTCATTTTCAGTCAATGAAGAACCAGACACAAACTGTAGAAAATTTAGGAATATCAGATTTCTTTTCATTCTTCTTGCCATTCTTTTTGTTCTTCTTTTTCTTCATAACCTTCTCTTGCTTTAGAATTTGAATGTTGAAAACTTTGAATAATCAATTTCTTCAACATTTTCTTTCACAACATTGACAACTTCCTTGATAATGGCAGGGGGTGGAACTGTCTTGTCGAACATTTTCTCAAAATTCTCATCTTTTGCTAAAAAACTTGTGAACGATTGTGAATTTGTGACATTGTTCAGAAGAACGATTTGCATCAATCACCTGAATCTTCAAATCATGATATCTTCTGTTGTGCTTCAGATAATTCCTTCTCAGTAGCAATCAATTTCTTAGCAACCCGGTTTGTTTCTGATTTCTACAATCGCAAATTATCTGACTCAGCAAACAATTCTTTCTTGAGCTTATCTTCATTTCTTTTCTGAATATCAATATTTGCATTTAGCAATTTATTCACCCTTGCTAATTCCTTCTTTTCTTCCAACAATTGTTCATTATCATTTTGATAAGCTACCACTTTAGCAGCAAGTTCATCAGAAGTCTTGTTGAGTACATCAAGCTTAATCTTTGATTTCTCAAACAAATCATTGAAATCAGCTTCAACTTCTTTTGCTTCAGATTTTCATTTTTCAACTTCTTTAGCTAACTCAGCATTTTCCTTAGATAATTTTGCAACTTTCAGTTCAGATTCCTTACATTCTTTCTTGGAAGTCTCCAATTCTTCTTTCACCAAATTGAATGTTTCAGTAAGAAGACTGATTTCTTTCATTAAAGAAGCATTCTCCTTTAGTAAACTATCAACTTTAGAATTCATACATGTCATCTTCAACTGATTCATAAGAACTTGTTTCTGAATAATAATCATCTTGTGCAGATGTGACAATCAACGCTGATTCATTAAAAACTTTACCCCAATCATAAGTTGCACCAGCTTGAACAGTCAAAGCTCTTGTATTTGAATTACTTGATGATGATTGAGTACCATTGGTAGTAGCTTTTGAATCAGATTTGTTGGCTTGAGATTGCTGACATTCTCTTGCAAAATGTCTAAGATTGGAACATATGTAACACTTCACCTTAGATTTATCAAAACCCAACTTTCCATCTGAATTAACAGGTCTTTTTCCAGTTTTCTTGAAAAAAAAAATTCTCTCTGAGTTAACATAGTCAATTGCCAGGCCATATCCATTTCGTCCAAATGATGATCATCAATTTCATCAAAATCTTCTCTAACCATCCTAACATCACTAACATTGTTGATAATCATTACAAAAGAAGATGAAATTAAAGCAGATGTCAAAGCAGCACAATCATCAGTTGTTTTGACAGAAAATGCATTCTGATTTGTTAGACCCGGAATTGTAAAACTGCAACCCATCGAGGAATCAGAAGTTTCGGAAATTCCAGAGACATTTTCAATAAACGGTACTTGGTGGAGAACTAAGACCACTTGGTTTAGCTTTGCGTTTATGCTTGCAACATTCTGACCATGATATAATTCAGGATGTTGCAGTTGAGCAGTTGATTTGTTTGTATTCATCATTTCCATTTCTCGAGCATGAAGCTTTCCTATTAACTCATGAAATGATAATGATGAGAATTCTTTGTCATTTGTACTCAGTAAGACATAATTTTCCCAATTATGTGGTAAAGCTTCCAACAGTTTTTCTTTTTGTTCTTCCTCAGTTTTGTTTATCCCAACCACTTTCAATTCACTGATAAGATGTGAGTGTTGGAAAATGTGTGTGAATGAGATGTTTATCTCAAAAGAATGTTTGTTCAAGTTTGGAAAATGTGATGTGAGCTATCCCACATTGGTGTGGGAACAAAAGGTGAATTGGTTTATAAGGATAAACCTCAAAGCTCTAGATATCACTTGTGTCATGTTTTACTCTAGCTCATACCCTCGCGCAGGGGGGGGGGGTGCAAAAAATGGCTAATCGGGTCGAAATTCTGAACTCGTGCCCGCGCGACCTGCGGACACGAATGCAGCTCCGAAACATGTGTCCGTGGACGACACGTTTTTGTTAATTTTCGAACCATTTTTAAGATGATTCTAGAAATGACTTTTGGCTTTCCAAACCTGATCATTCATTACGGATTAATGGACATAAATCGATCATTCATTACTGGTTAATGATGTTCACTTCGTATGCCCAGTTTACGTGTATAAGAACACGAGTTGTGGGCAGAAAGAACACACAGAAAAATTGCATTCCAACGTTGTGCTGCTGCTGCTGATCTCCGTCTACAGCTTCATTCCGGTCTCGTTTCAGGCAAGTATTCTCGTCCGGCTGTACACACAGTTTTGAACCGGTGTACCCTGGGAACAGACGTCGAATCTGTTTAAGGGAATTGTGTCAAACACAAGCCCGGTTCCTTTCGTTTTGTTTCTGTGCTCTTCAGGTTTTACAGGGACTGATAGAGTTGTTGTTCGTGATCATACTTCCGTATCTTGATCGTTGGTTCGGTTAGACTTTCAGTTACTTTTATATTCTTGTGATATGCTTATGTTTGTATAACGATTATCTTAATCGTTTTACACCTAAACTCCAACAGTGAGAACCTAGATACAAGAGCAGTGATGTTTTATTTTTCATAATGCTGAAAGTTGTCAAATTCTTTGTTCAACACCTTTCGTCTACTCTTTTTGTATTGCTCGTTCCCTTCACATCTTGCAGATAAAGCATCCCATAACTGTTTCGTCTTTTTGCATGTGTTGAATTAATGTAACAGTTCGGTAGATAAAGTCATGGTAAGATAACCAAAAGCCTTTTGTTCGAGTTCATAACTTTTCCTCTCTTCAGATGAGCAATCTTTCAATTCTTTATACTCTCCTCCATCAGTTGGACGTGTGTAAAGTTTCTCAATTGGAATCCATAGATCAATATCATTTGTGCTGACATAAGCAGAAAACCTTTGCTTCCAGTTGTGACAATCTTCCAATTTTAATAACTTGGGAACTTTCTGGCTTGTTCCGATTTCGTTATCAAAACTGATCAAGGTTTGCATCACGTTTTGCATAACGACAAATGATTGAAAATCAGACATCAAAAACTTCAAATCCAAAAACGAAGGTCTTAGAAATGAAATTTGAGGGTCGAGACAGAGGTTACTAGCTGTAAGGCAAGTAAAAATATAGATCTCTTCGAGATGGTCGTTTTGGCTGGTATTAGCTCCCGTAACTCTTAACAGAACTCACGTTATGCCAGTTTTAGTGAAACAACTCAAAAAATATCGATCTAAGAATTTGATTTGCAAACTGATGCACGAACTGGGAATGAACTGACAAGAACTGGTGCACGAACCAACTCACAAACTCGGTTGAGAAGTGACTTACGAAGTGATCCACGAAGTGACATGGACTGATATGTGAAGTCAGCAACGAAGTGACACGAACTGGATACGAAGTCACTGACAAACTGTCTCACAAACTGAGATGCGAAGTGAGTAACGAAGTGACATGAACTGAGATGCGAACTGAGACTTCGTGGAAGTTATTTTTCATACGGTTATTTGCACGAACTGGATGTTCTAGACATGAACTGAAACGAAGTGGGAGATCTATGCACGAACTAAAATGAACTGGACCATTTTGATCAGTTTTTTGCAATTTTGGATGTTTTTAGTGAGATTTTTAGCAGTAGATTAGATATAATCGAAAGGACTGATTTAGGACTTAAATTTGCACCAAAAACTCAACTGATTTCATCAAACGAACATAAAAACAACTCGATTTGTCAAAAACCGACACTTTTTGGATCAAAACTCAAAAAAAAATAGCTCAATCAGATCAGTAGATGGAACCAGAATGCTCTGATACCACTTGAAAATGCGAGAGCGATGGATTGTCTACTCGATTTAGCTATTCCAAGTACAAAGATATAACTAAAAGATTGTTTTATTGATCAAAGAAGAACACTTACAATCTGGAAACCCTAAAAACAATTCATAGAAAACACACTCAGAAACACACACTTAGCTCTTAGACCCTTATAAAAAATACAAAGCAACAAAGTATTTATAGTCTTGCTATTGTCCACGAACTAGCAGTTCGTGGGTCACGAAGTCACACTTCGTGTCTCACTTCGTAGGCAACATAATTTGCATCTTCGTCTTGTTCAGATACTTCACACAACGAACCGATTATGCTCTAACACAAGAGATAAGGTTACACTTAGGGATGGTGTTTGGTTTAAAACGTGATAGCATGATGCCGATAGGACTCCTACAACTGCTTTCCATCGTCGATCAAACATGGGATCGAAGACGTAAACATAGACTTTATAGAAGGTCTTCCGGTATACCGTTATTATGGTGGTGATCGATAGACTCTCAAAGTATGCACATTTTATTCCTCTAAGGTGCCTGTTCACTGCACCTTTCGTTGCTCAGGAGTTTATTACTAATATTGTTCGTTTGCATGGTACCCCCCACCCCCTTGATCCGTTGTTAGTGATCGTGATAAAAATTTTATAAGCTCTTTATGGTAAAAACTTGTTTCAGTTGCAGGGAACTTCCTTAAGTACGAGTTCAAGTTATCACCTACAAACCGACGGGAAAACAGAGGTTGCCCATCGTACTCTCTGTTGGGAATCATGGGCTCGTTTAGGACACAACAATTTTTGTCAAACGGTATATAAAATCATATTTTATATATAAGATATCAGAAAATGATTATACAAAATAATCTAATGCGGAAACGATCTAGTTCAAAACTTTAATAAACGAGTTAGGTATCCCAAACCAGTGATCCAATTACTAACAATTCAGATATAAAAACACAACCATAGGGTGTTTAGAGATTTACTTGTGTAACACCCCAAAATTCACAGATACATGATATACATAGTAAATACGTGTTTATATTATAAATACGTGAGCTTAATTGATAAATGTGGTAAGACTATGCTTTAGATAAGTTGCATGTGTTAGAAATACGTGTTTGATGGTCAAAATGATGAAATGTGCATAAACGGATGTTTTAAATGCTAACGAAGGTAAAGTATGAGATGGATATATGTTTATATGAATAACATAATGAGACATGTGTGAATTGATGGATATATACGTATGAATACGTGTGTTAATAGTTAACGGGAAAGTAAAAGGACTAAAAATGTAATTATTGTAAATTTATAAACGTATACGGATATTATACGTATCTATGATTATTATAAGTATCCCGAGGCTTAGAATATAGTAAAAATATATCCTAATATGATTTATAAGGTGAAATGATAAGTATTGTAAAGTTTGAGGGGCTAAAACGTAATTTAGCAATTAATAAAGAAAATATATATAAATGTATATATATGTTATCGTACGAATCCCGAGCCTTAGAAACCTTATAAAATGTTATAAATATGTCCCATAAGGTTTTGGTACATAAAATGATAAAAGGATAGAAGTTCAGGGGGTTAAAATGCACAAAATAGAAAGATAAGGGCTAATATTGTAAAAAAATGAATTCTGGCCGGAAAGCCAGGTGGCTCGCGTATCGCGAGCCACCCCTTGCAGTCCTGCGCGATACGCGAGGGTTACCAAGATCAGCAGAAATGCTACCAGGTTCGTATTTTAGCCACGTTAACTCGACCCTTGCAGCCCAAGTTAGGCCGTAATTCGCGGCAGATTTCGACCATGAGTCACCATGGGACGTGTTAGCAGCCTAAGACGCGTCTAATAGTATAAATAGGGGCCTTGAATCATCAGAAAAACTCGCCAATTCACTGATTTATCACCCAAAAACCCTAAAACCTCATCAGAACTTCGTCGGAGCAATTCGAGCAACCAGAGAAGAGTTAGAAGCCGAATTTCTGCAGTCACCCCTTATTTGGTATGCTTAACAATAACCTCTTTCAGTTTTGGCTAATTCGATTTCTAAATATGCTTTCTAGAAATGATCTAAAATTAGGGTTCTTGAGCTTGTTTTGTCAAAATCGGGTGATCGGGTGGGAATTAGGGTCTGAATTTTTGTAGGTAATCCTAATTTAATGTGTTTTAAGAAAGCCCTAAGTTTATTTCACAATTGGAAAAGGTTTGGTTAAGGTTTTGTAAACGGGTCAAAAATTAGGGTTTTCATAACGTTGTTCTGCCCAAATTGACTAAACGATGTTGAAATAAGCTTTGCTATTTTGAAGGATATTATAAAATGTTATAATGGATAATACCCTAAGTTGGTTTGAATTAAAAATGAGTTTTGATAATAAAACGAGAAATTCATGAAATTAGGGTTTCTGAAATAAGATTATTTAATATAAAATAATCCAAAGGGTATAAGGGCTTGAATTTTGGTATGCTAACATGTTTATCATATAATAATAAGAATATATGAAAGTTAAAATGGCTATATAATCAAGTATTTAAAATACCGAGTTAATCGGATATTAGAGGTTCGCGCGGACCGGAAGGGTAGACACCTGTACACTGGGGTTTCTGGCAAAAGCGGGGGTGTCGCCATCCCATCTGGGCAATGGCATCCCAACACTGGGCGATCCCGGAGTGAGTGTCTACTTATAGGAATGCGCGTCTTCATAATTATCAATAAAAAGAGATATTTTGCCTATAAGGGGTATTCTGGTCATTTTGACCTTAAAAGAAGTAAACCTTAATAATTAGATAT
>JBCNJP010014008.1:0-11553 GCA_039602395.1 Deinandra increscens subsp. villosa
ATATTTATATATTTTGTAGTGATGTATTATGGGACTGCGTGCCCAAGACACTTAAAAACTTGTCCTCTTTTGTTATTGTATGTTTTATCGGATAATATGGTGGAATGTAATGGTAGTATGTTTATGTTTATGATGTGTTGTGTATGTTTGCCATGTTTATGATTTCTGTTATTTCTGTTATTATCGTTATGTCGTGATTGTTCACTCGCGAACCATACTCCTTGCTATTTCATGTTTCCTGGTTGTGCTTGCGCGTGTCATATCATGGTACTATAGATGTATGTCGTGGCTGTTATTCTCGCGCATGTAATAACCCCACTTACATATGATCTAACTTTTCCCTTTATGTTGCCATTGATAACTTAAAGCGAAAACATGCCGCCTAGACGCCGAGCCACCAGAAACACTTCACCTCCTCCAGCCATGAGTGCTACTGATATCGAGGAGATGATTGCTCAACGCGTTGCAGAAACCGTTGCTGCTGCTGCTACCCAACGTCACGCTGACGCTGGAGCACGCGGTAAGAACGAATTAACCAATGTTTGAAAACACTAGACTACAATTTCGCAAAATTGTGATCACCGTTTTCACTTAACATTGCAGGCCCTCGTGAATGTTCTTACAAGGACTTCATGAATTGCAAACCCACTTACTTTAAGGGTTCTGAAGGCGCTGTTGGTCTAATTCGTTGGTTTGAAAAGCTGGAGTCAGTTTTCCGTATTAGCAACTGCCCTGAACAGTACATGGTGAAGTACTCCATCTGCACGTTTACTGATAGTGCACTGACCTGGTGGAATTCCCATGCTGATGCTATGGGAACTGACTTAGCCTATGAAATGTCATGGGACGAACTCAAACAACTGTTGCGTGATGAGTACTGTCCTAGGGAGGAACTGCAGAAACTCGAATCTGAATTCTGGAATCTGTCCATGAATGGAGCCGACATTGCTGGATACACTAAGAGGTTCCGTGAGCTTGCTCACCTCTGTCCTACAATGATCACTCCACCGTACAAGAAGATCGAACGCTACATCTGGGGACTTGCACCACACATTCAGGGAAATGTCCTTTCCTCGAGCCCTCAGACCTTTCAGGATGTTGTGCGTATGGCACACAACCTCATTTACCAAGCTAATCGTCAAGGTGTAAACTTTGGCAAGAAAGTGTCTGAGAACAAGCCCTCTGATGTTTGTACCAATCCATCGTCGAGCAAGAAACCTGATAACAAGAGGAAGCGCTCTTTCTGGAAGAATCGCGATGATAAGAACTCTGAGAAAGCCCCAGTTAAGGAAACCGCACCGGCGAAGGTCTATGCCGCCACTGCTCCTTCTTATCCTGTCCGCAAAACCGGTTACACCGGTACTACTCCTCTGTGCTCCAAATGCAGCCTTCACCACACTCTGGGTTGTGATAATGTCTACTGTAACATCTGTAAGGTTAAGGGACATGTAGCACGCGACTGCCCAAAGCGCACTTGCTACGGTTGCGGAGCTACTGGGCACTACAAGAGTGAATGCCCGAAGATGAAGAATCAAGGTGCTAACCAGGCTAGGGGAAGAGCTTTCGTGATCAATGCCGGAGATGCCCGCCATGACCCCAACACGGTGACGGGTACGTTTCTACTAAACAACCACTATGCTTCTGTTTTATTCGATACTGGTGCCGATAGAAGCTTTGTGTCTACTGATTTTAGTCAATTGCTTAAAATCACCCCTGTTGCCTTAGACACTAAGTTCACAGTAGAATTAGCGAATGGTGACTTGATAGAAACCGGAATCATCTATCCGAACTGCCCATTTGAACTCTCCGACCATTCTTTCTGTATCGACTTGATGCCTGTTGAATTAGGTAGTTTTGATGTAATTATTGGAATGGATTGGTTAGCAAAGAATCATGCGGAAATCGTGTGTCATGAGAAGATGGTTAGAGTGCCATTAGCAGATGGTAACACTCTGAACGTGCAAGGCGAGAAGAGTGGAACCAAACTAAATATCATATCATCTATGAAGGCACGAAATTCCTCCGTAAGGGATGCCACGTCATTCTAGCTCATGTCACTGAGAAGAAACCGAAGGAGAAGCGTATTGAAGACGTTCCTGTTGTCCGCGAATACCCAGAAGTTTTTCCAGAAGAATTGCCAGGCCTACCTCCAACACGACAGGTTGAGTTTCGCATCGACCTAACACCCGGAGCCGCCCCCGTTGCCAGGTCCCCTTACCGACTGGCACCGTCTGAGATGCAAGAGTTGTCTAGCCAACTACAAGAGTTGCTAGATAAGGGATTTATTCGTCCAAGCCACTCCCCATGGGGTGCTCCCGTGTTGTTCGTAAAGAAGAAAGATGGAACGTTCAGGATGTGTATCGACTATCGAGAGTTGAATAAACTGACTGTGAAGAACCGTTACCCGCTTCCAAGGATCGATGACTTATTTGATCAGCTTCAAGGATCATGCTTCTATTCCAAGATCGATCTAAGGTCGGGATACCACCAACTCCGAGTTAGAGATGAAGATGTCTCGAAGACAGCGTTTAGAACACGCTATGGTCATTACGAGTTCCTCGTTATGCCATTTGCTTTGACTAACGCACCGGCCGTATTCATGGACTTAATGAATCGCGTGTGCAAACCATACTTGGACAAATTTGTTATCGTATTCATCGACGATATTCTTATCTACTCGCGTAATAAGAAAGAACACGAAGAACATTTGAGACTCATCTTAGAACTGCTGAAGAAAGAAGAGCTTTACGCGAAGTTTTCCAAATGTGACTTTTGGATTCGCGAAGTACACTTTCTGGGTCATGTGATCAACGACCGAGGTATTCACGTTGATCCGGCTAAGGTTGAAGCAATCAAGGATTGGAGTACTCCCACGACCCCAACCGAGATTCGACAATTCTTAGGTCTCGCTGGCTATTACCGCCGATTCATTGAAAATTTTTCCAAGATAGCCCAGCCGCTTACCGCCCTGACTCAGAAAGATAAAAAGTACATCTGGGATGATAAAACCGAAGCTGCTTTCCAGTTGTTGAAGCAAAAGCTTTGCGACGCCCCAATCCTGTCCTTACCAGACGGAATCGACGATTTCGTTGTATACTGTGATGCTTCGCATCAAGGCTTGGGTTGCGTACTGATGCAGCGTGAGAAAGTCATTGCTTACGCCTCTCGACAACTGAAGATTCACGAGAAGAATTATACGACTCACGACCTAGAACTTGGAGCCGTTGTCTTTGCCCTCAAGATCTGGAGGCACTACCTCTATGGGACTCAGTGCGTCATATTCACCGATCACAAGAGCCTCCAGCACATCTTTAACCAGAAAGAGCTAAACATGAGACAACGACGTTGGGTTGAACTGCTTAACGATTACGAATGTGAGATTCGTTATCACCCGGGCAAGGCTAACATTGTAGCTGATGCTTTAAGCAGGAAATAACATGCCAAACCGCGTCGTGTTCGAGCATTAAGTATGACCATACGCTCGAATCTCACGTCACAAGTTCGTGACGCTCAAATCGAAGCCCTTAAGCCTGAAAATCTGGAGAACGAATGCCTACGTGGTATGGAGAAACAACTGCTTGAAAAGCCTGATGGAACCCTGAACTTTATGGATAGACTATGGGTACCTAGCTTTGGAGGTTTGAGAAAGCTCGTGTTCGATGAAGCTCATAAGTCAAGATATTCCATCCACCCAGGATCGGAAAAAATGTATCATGGTCTGCGGGATCACTTCTGGTGGCCGAACATGAAGGCCGAGGTAGCTACCTACGTCGGTAAATGCTTGACGTGTTCAAAGGTCAAAGCCGAATACCAGAAACCGTCCGGACTACTGACACAACCGATCATTCCGGAATAGAAATGGGAAGAAATATCTATGGACTTTATCACCAAGCTGCCTAAAGCTAGATCTGGTTGTGATGCTATCTGGGTAATAGTAGATCGACTGACGAAATCCGCTCACTTCCTGCCAATTAAGGAAACCGATAGTATGGAAAGACGGACTAAGATTTACATGAAGGAAGTCGTCTCTCGTCACGGTGTACCTATATCTATCATATCCGATCGCGATAGCCGTTTCACTGCGAACTTCTGGAAGTCCCTCCAGAAAGCGTTGGGTACTCGCCTTGACATGAGTACCGCATATCATCCCCAGACCGACGGTCAAAGCGAAAGAACGATCCAAACGCTTGAGGATATGCTACGTGCATGTGTGATCGATTTCGGACCTAATTGGGATGAGCATCTCCCACTTGCCGAATTCTCTTACAACAATAGTTATCACACTAGCATCCAAGCCGCTCCGTTCGAAGCACTTTATGGAAGAAAGTGCAGATCCCCGCTTTGCTGGACTGAGATCGGTGACAGTCAACTGACTGGTCCTGAACTGATCTTTGAAACGACTGAGAAAGTGTTTCAAGTCCGTAACCGACTGAAAGCTGCTAGGGATAGACAAAAGAGCTACGCCGATAACCGCCGCAAACCCTTGTCCTTTAAAAAGGGTGACCGCGTCATGTTGAAAGTGTCACCTTGGAAAGGTGTCATCCGGTTTGGCAAACGAGGAAAGCTTAACCCTCGTTACATTGGTCCATTTGAAGTCACTGAGACAATCGGACCGGTAGCTTACCGTCTACGTCTACCTGCAGAGCTAAGCAATGTGCATAATGTGTTTCACGTTAGTAACCTTAAGAAATGCTTGTCTGATGAAACACTTGTCGTCCCACTTGATGAGATTCAAGTTGACGAGACACTCCACTTTATCGAAGAACCTGTCGAGATACTTGACCGAGAACTCAAGAGACTGAAGCATAGCCGCATTCCCATTGTCAAAGTGCGATGGAACTCTCGACGAGGTCCGGAGTACACTTGGGAACGCGAGGATCAAATGCGTTGAAAGTACCCTCGTCTTTTCGGAAATGTCGCAGTCAACCAGTAATCAAGAACTGAATTTCGGGACGAAATTCTTCTAACTGGGGGAGAATGTGACACCTCGTCCGAAAATCCAGGTCAAACCCATTACTTTGACTTTTAATTAAGTATTAATTGTGCTTTATCTGATCTGATTTCTGTTTAAACTGCAAATTACTGTGCCTGACTGTTAACTGATGACGTAAACCTAATCCCGCGTTTGTACTAGAAGCGTATACCCGTTAAATACTTAGAAATTTCATGCAAATCATGGAACTTCAATAACAAGAAAAATAAATATAAAATGTATTTTTATTTTTATCTGGAACTGGTGTCGAACGTTTATATAATCGACACGTCAAAACTGATAAGCGATCGTACGTTTAGAACTATTCGGTTTTAAACAACCTGGACGATCGAGCTTAAAACTGTTACAAACTGACAAACTGAAAACGTTATCCGTAACCCGTTTGAAAAACTGAAAAACATGACTGATTTCTGAAAAACTTTTATAATCAACTTAAACAAATGTTTTTATGAAATAAAAACATCACGAACTAAAATCGTTGTCAAGACTTAAGCCTAAACCCTACCGATTACCTAATTGGGCCCAACTTGGCCCAATAGGCCCAATAAGCCTAAAACAATAAAACCGAGCCCGAAACTCCGATCCATTTCTCAAACTTAGTATCCCGGATAATCGTAGCGATCCGTGAACCCAACCGGTGCACAACGGGCCCGGGCCTCGAACCGGCGTCCCGTTTGGGCCCGTACAACCCAAACCGCCAAACCGACCCAAACCTATAATTCTTTTAAATAATTTGGCCCGATATCAAGCCTAAACCCCAATGGGTTTATTTTTATAATTTAAGCCCATCAACTTGTATTAATTTTTATAGAAGGATTTGACATCTTTAATTTTTATAAAAATTAGTCACCACCTTTTATAACTTTTACACTTTTGAGATTATTAAATGCTATGGCTTTAATCATCTCCACCCTTTGTATATTTTATATGACACTCCTATTATCCATAACCTATTTTATAAAAGATGACAATATTTTATAAACCAAGATTTGTTTTTTTTTTATAAAAACCCATCACCTACACATCCAATTAATATAAAAATTAAAATGGTTCATGTGTAAGTAGGAGAAGTTAGTAAAATTATCATGGACATATCTTGACCACCTCACCCTAACCTATCATCCTAGGCTAGCATATGATGACCAAATAGTAAGGAGGTGACCCAACTATCAAGACCACCACACTCTTCTACCAACCATCTTACACAATCACCCTCACCTCACTCTTTCCCTTCTCCTATCTCACGACCAGCCCCTCATCCCTATCCCTTTTTCTTTTCTTGCAGCCGGCAAGCACCACCACCACCACTGCCATTCACCACCATCACCCTAAACCGCCACCACCATGATCCGCCACCTCCAGCCCCTTCCTCATTCTCCTCGGTGAACAACCAACCAGCCCCCCATTCCTTTTCTTTTTTTTCCGGCCAGAAACAGCCACCACCACCATTCAGCCACTACCACCACCATTTCCAGCCACCGTCGCCACCACTGCAGCCCCTCTCCTCCTCCTTTCCGGTTACAACCTGTCACCCCCTCTCCCCTTCCTCTTCTCGGCTAAGCAACACTCACAACCACCACCGCATACCACCACTCCACTGCCACGTGCTGCTGCTGCTGTGACCGCCCCCTTGCCACCGCTAAACCGCTGCTGCTGTTGCCAGAAACTGCTGCTGCCGGGACTGCTGCTGTGAACAGCCGCAGGCCACCGCCACCCCCCGTTCTCTCGTTTTCTTTCCTCACCCGTTGTGAGTCTTTTAACCGTCTCGTATACGTTTCTTATACGATTTAAACATTTCCAAGTGATCCCCGAGTCTTGACAAACGATCCTTTAAAACCCGAGTGTCTAACCGACTTATAACTAATTTTGTTATTTTCTTAACTTAAATGTTGCAAGGTATGGAGATGTGAAATATTATGTTGTTGTTAGATGATTTAAATCCATGTAAACTAAGTTTTATAATTTGTTATTTAATCATGATCATCTTATGAGTTTTCAACATGATAATGTGGTGTTTTTATTTAAAATAAAACCCATGCTTAAACTCACTAACTAGATGATTTATTTTGATCATATGATGATTTGATAATGTTTAACATATGTTACATGTTTAGACATTGTTGATTTTATGTGTTAATATGTTATGGTTCACTAAAATGGATATGATCATGATTATGTTATGACATAAAATGATAGATTTGTTAGTTGTGAATTATATTGTTAACCATCTTGTTTATGGAATAATATTTGTTAATGACAAGTATTCATGGACTAGATAGTGATTTGAGACACATATGGACACATTTGGGACATTAGGAAGGTTACATACAAATTTTACATAAAATGATAATCCTAAAAACCCTAAAGTGCATTTTATGGATGAAATATAAAAACTAGTGATTTTATAAATTACTTGGATGTTTAAACCATAAAAATATCACCATAATCATTTTTATATAAAATGGTCACATTTTATAAAGATATATATCCTAAAAGACAAGAATTAAAAGTCTTGTTTAGAATTTATAAAAGAAATAAAATGGATAAAATATATAGTTATTTTATGTTCAAAAATGATAGAATATCATATTTTTGAATGAATGACAAAAAGTATAAAACATTTGGATTTTATACAAAAATAGAAACATTTTATGTTAATGAATTTCTATAAAAGTCTTTTATTTAAAACCCTAACTTTGTTTAATAAATAAAGTTATTTAAAAATGATTTTATAAAAATAAAATCAAAAGACTTATAGAAACTATGAAAAACATATTTTAAACATTTTTGATTATTTTAAATGAATCAAAATAATCAAAACGTTTTAACCGGATCAAATGTTAATTTTTAAACGTTTGGAATTGAAACAAAATCTTTAAACGATTTAAAAACGTTTTATGACGTAACGAATCATAAATAATTATTTTTAACAAATAATTATCTTTACGAATTTTAGAAACCCTAATTTGAGTTAAAATCATTTTGGTTTGTAAATATAATTATTTTAATGATAATTATATTTATATATATTAACTCAAAACCCTAATTTTCTTAACATGAGTTTAAATATTAAAATAACTTTTAATATTTACCTACTTATGTTATATCATTTAACTTGTAATAATTTAATAAAATTATTTCGACAAGTTATAATAATTATTTCAATAATAATTATCAACCCTAGTTATATATATTATAACGTAACGCGATTAACTATTCAATCGAACGAGCGAACATAAAAATAATAATAAATATTATTATTTAAAACGATGTTTAATACTTGATTGAACTGGACTTCATGATACGATATCGCATGTTCGTTCCTTGTATTTATTTACATAAATGCCTTAATACGTGAACATTCGTATTTGCTGATTTTGTAAACTGATTAACTAACGGGTTTTCAAAACGCTACAAACGGGATTATACGTCAAGACTTGACCGGTATCATTTGGGTAACGTTCGTTGCTCAAATGATTATGTGGACCCTTATGCATGTTGTCTTATGTTTTAATAGGACTTTACTTGCTAGTTGCCAATCGGCAATTCATCATCACTGAAAATCAAGTGAGTTTCACGGCCCCTTTTCTTTACAACTGTTTTACACTTATGGGGGAGAAATCATGAACTGATAAACTGTTTTGACTTAATGTTATGATTACTGTTAGCCGTATGACTATTTGTTCCCTTACTGATTGCCCAACCGGTACTTTATCGTTATAAACGTTAGTACAACTGAATCCCACCATTAGTTGATTTCAATTAGTTCTGATCGAAACGATAACTAGTAAATAGATCTATTTGGGTTGACAACCCTGCCCAGATTGGTAGCTCCAATTCTGACTTCGTATATTGTCAAGGGGTACACGTCAGTTATTCTTGCCTGTTCGGTATCTCTCGGGCGAGGATACCATGGGTGGGTAAACCGTTAGTATTTGAAATCAAGGTTCAGGTGAGATCATACAACTACAACAGTAAGCCAATATAACATTCTGAGTTTCCTGAAAACTGTTTTACAATCTTACTATCGAGTCCTAAACCTGTGAACCTCACCAACTTTATGTTGACCTTTTAAACTCATGATTTCTCAGGTAACTAAGCTAATCATGGAAGCCGTGCAAATGGGACTTCGCCTTTATATTCGGACCTGCTTCGTTGGAGTCCTAGTCCCTATCTATCCTAAATAACTACTTTATGTTTTCAATAAATGAAACTTGACTTTTAAAGTTCAAATGTAAGATAATATCGTTTGCCACACTTTCCGCTGCAACGATTAATGATATTATGTTTAAATTAACGTTTGAATTTAATAGTAGTTGTTCTGTATTTCTGTGACTATGATTCCATCTCGCTCACACCCAATCATTTGTCCGGGGTGTGACACCCGTATCTCCAGCAGCATCACCATTGGCTCCTCCGGCTCCTGCTCCGTTTGCACCTCCACCAGCAGCTCCATAAAGTTGAGCGATCAAATTAGGCAAAGCCGCCTGAAACATTTGATTTACTTCTGCCGCCATAGCTGCTCGTTGTTCGTTAGTAAAGACGTTGGCTCTCGCGTTATTCTCTCGTTCGTGATTCACACGCGCACGTCTTTCTGTACCGGTTGCTCTACCGGCACCCCTACCTCTACCACGTCCGCCTCTTATCATCATCCTACATTCCAGGTGAGTGACATTTCAGAACTTATGTGACGTAAAGTCCCCAAACCTTTGAATACATGATAACCAGATAAGTACCGGTACCAAAGCAATTATATAGTTATGATGTGTTCAAAAACCCAGTTACTTTCATCACAATCCTTCTAAGTGTCCACTCTTCTTTATCCGTCTACCGGTAAATCTAAGTTTAAAACCGGTTCTTCAAGTCATCTCGCTCCCTAATTATACCGTTCTCATAATTTCTCTACACTTGGATATACAATAGTTAGGACCTAGGGTATGTTTATACGGCTAATACCAAATTGCAGTAGCTAATTGCAATCCGGTCTTTTCCACACTTCACATACTCTAGATGCTACTTACTATGTCCCTAATGCATTCTCGTTTCTACGGGCACAAGCTATCCTGGCTGGCATCTATATATTCCTTATCTCATCCTACTTTGTCTTTCCAGAGTCCTAGTTTAAGTCTAGATACTGCATTAGTACCTAAATCTCTTAAACCAAGGCTCTGATACCAACTTGTGACGCCCACTCCCAGACTTAGCTCTAGAAGGGGTCACGAATCGGATTTACTCATGAACACAAGGTATCAACAGAGATAACTAAGCAGCGGAAATTTTAAACTTGTATTTAATTGCCAAGTACTACAAAGTAAGAGATAATTTACATAAGGAAATACTAACTATCATTACGTTTTATTGCTATAACTATAACTATATCTATGCCAGCTTGCCATAACATTCCTTCCTTCCGATAGCTTGCCCGTCTAATCCCTTATCACCAGGGCCTTCTCGTAACTAGTCGAAGTCTCACCCTGACCTGACATACATACATTTTTGGAAAAGGTCAGCTTACGCTGGTGAGTTCTATATTTTAAAAGCTTTACCTCGGCGTGAGGTTTAAAACCCTTGGACCTGCAAGATCCCTTTTTCACAGACATTTATCAAGTATAATATATATCATAATTATACAACACATAATATTCCTTAACAGGAAATATTCCCTATAAAATCATTTATCCCTCTATCCCTTTTCTACAACTCCGACATCTATTACTAGTGTAACCCTGCTAATGTATAAGCAGAGAAACCATCTTTGCGGACTGCCGAGTTTACCCCTTTAGGGTATTCCCTATAACGGTCAGTTGTCTCGCTTTCCCTTATTTGCTAACTGCCGAGTTTACCCTTCTAGGGCATTCCCTGTAACGGACAGTTGCACCGCCTTCCCCTATTTGCTAACTGCCGAGTTTACCCTTTTAGAGCATTCCCTATAACAGACAGTAGCTTTTTCCCCCTTCTATTTGTAGTGGTCTCTAATCCCTTTGAGCAACACTACCTCCTAACTTCCCCCCTGTACTACTACCTGCCCCTAGTTAAATATCCAAGTGACTTAAGATTATTAGTAAACAGTGATAAGGTCTCCATATACTGCAACAAGTGGACATCCCCCAATTTACCGTTGGTGTATGTATACAGGGCGTATCCTCCACACTTCTGATATACCGGGTAACTAATATTATTATGCTTATATATAGGAAGTACCAGCGGCGTATCCACCACATAATAATAAAGTGAATGTATCACCTGTTCTCATATAATCATACATATTCACTATAACGTTTACTAATAGTTCCTTTATCCCTTAACTATCTAATTTTTGAAGCAAATATAACACATATCACATCACAGTCATTATAATTATGTTATAACACATACAATGATTTAATATCATTTTCATAACATATCATATATATATTTCTATATATATTATCCCAAAAGCCTTTTAACAATTTATCAATTCAAGATATTTCACGTATATGCATTTCTACAACAGTCCACATATATATATCAATTCAATAACAATTTAACAGTTCAATATACCCATTAACAATTAGCACCTG
>JBCNJP010014009.1:0-11552 GCA_039602395.1 Deinandra increscens subsp. villosa
TTTGACCAAAACACTTACTCTTCAAGTTGAAGAGTTGTACCAGCGCGGACAACTTTGTGAAGTCGGGACACCCTTTGTAAAGTGGCTTCTTAGCATCTTCAATTAGTTTTATGAACTTCTCATGTTCATGATCTACGAAATTTCTTCAGTAGCTTCAACCATTTCAATTGTTTCGGCGACATCTGTTGGAATTCTCGATATAAATTTGTCGTGTAGTTGTCTTCAAAAAGCTCACTTCTTGTAGGTTCAGCGGCCTTTTCTTCATGCTTAATCCATATGGTATAGTTTTTATCTATGCCATGGTTGAATAAGTGATGAGATACCTCCCCCACATGAAGAGATACGTGGTTTAAACATATATTACATGGACATGAAATTTTATTTTTTTTCACTACTTTTTAGTGGGTCCATATTCCTCGATATCTTTAAGGTGCGAACTGCATAATCTATAAATGTTTCAACTCCATCAACACAAGATTTTTGTTTCTATCCATCACCATCCAAGACTTGTCCATCTTTAAAGTGCGTACTGTAGTTGAACAACAGTTAAACTACATAAGAACACTTAAACTCAAGTCTTAACAACAGTTCTATTCAATACGTAACAAAAGTTAAATTCACGAAATCGAAGAAAAAAAAATTAAAAATCAAATAATAAGAAAAATGTGAAATCAAACATACCTTATATTCGGGAAAATCAGTCGTCTTGATGGAATGCTTTTGATCAAATGTGTTCAGAATTGTTTTGATCGAATGGGCTCATATCTGCATGTTAGGGGTGGTTTTGATTGGTGATCGATTGTGCTATAATAATGGAGGGCCAAATCAATTCAATAAAAGTTAATTTCAATTAAATTAGACCATAAGATCAAATCCATCATTTAAGTTATTTTTTATTTAATATCAGAAGATTAAATGGTGTCAACCATTTTAAGTGTTCTTTTTATTTTCTTTTATTTCAAAACATTTACTTTCCTATAAAATTTACTAGTCTTAAAATAACATAATCGCATACAACTCTTGAATCTAACTTTTTTAATTATAATTTTTAAATATTAAATTATGTTTTTCAATAACGGCATTTCCCAAACTGATTTAAACCCTAATCTACCTCCCCTAATTGACACTTTTTTCATACATCTTGAACGGTAAATCCAAAATTCGGAGATGAGTTCAAGTTTAGCCTCGTGTTCTACATCTTTAAAGAAACCCAAAGTTTTCAAGCTTGGCATGGATCGAAACAGAGTTGTTTACTGCCACCATAATCTGGTGACAATTAAACGGAATGTTGGTACTGGAAAATCAAGAGCAAGCAAGGAATTCTATGGATGCTCTTTATGGCCGGTTAGTAAATTTACTTAATTTATGTTTCAAATTAAGGGTGCTTGACTGTAATTTGGTTTATAGAGGAATGGATGCAACTTCTTCATCTGGAAAGATGATGTTCATGTCTTGCTTGGAGAAGGAGATTCATATACGAGACTTGAAGCTAAAAACAGGGAATTAGAGTTGATGATTGCTGATTTGGTAGAAGAAAAGATGACCCTTGAAGAACATAACCAAAACTTGAATTTTGAACTTTTAAAATTTGAGTATAACAAGTTGCTAGTTTCTGTTCTTTTGTTTTTTATTGTAATGTTTTATGTGTATGTGATGTAATGAAACGAAAGTATGGCACACTATATCGTATGGCTTTTTTGATCAATTTTGTTATGAAAATGTTTGGTGTTTTGGATTTAATGAAGTTTTGGTATGAAAGTATGGCATAACATATGACCCATATTTGGTACCATCTTGCAATGTTGACCTGGACAGTTGACACTACTCTCATATGACCTATAACTCATATGACCCATTATATTTTTCATGCACTTTCCATCCAAAGACCATGAAGCAACAAAACTCATGCATACAAAAAGTTAAACCATTAAAGGACATATTAGTTTTCCCCCAACAAAGTTAAATCATACAGACTAGTGTAAAAAACATTACAAACTAAACAACCATCATTTTATTAACTTGAAAAATTCCCTCCTCCAATATGTAGCGAAACGCCGAAATATGCACCTATCACCGGTTTCCAAGTCATGTGCATTTAGAAAAGCAGCCAAATTCCTTGCTATATACCAGAATATGAAATTTTTTGAAGATTAAGTTAATATATTAAATCCTGATAAATATTTACTACACTTGTATGATGATCAAATGTACCTTGTATAACGTGGATCGATTTCAGTTATAAAGTATAGCACAAATAACTCTGAATCTTCCACCCGAACATTCATACTCATAGTCGATTCAATTTCAACCATATCTGCAAGTGGTGCTGGTAGTCTCTGCGAATAACAGATTTAGACCATAAAAATTAAGAAACAATGACTTTCAAATAATATCTAACAAACAATTGGACTGAAACTGTGTACTTACATATGCCTGATTTCGCTTAGTAGTCACTTTAACCTCTAAGAATATATGATGCTCCTCATCCTCATACACTTCATTATCATTCTCCTCATCCTCATACACTTCATCATCATTATCCTCCTCCTACTCAGACACTTTATCATCATTTTGGTTTTCATCAACACCAACATCAGGTTGGTCATTGAGGTCAAAATTACCAGGAATGTGGTCAAGTTCAACATTAACTCCGTTGAGACCATAAACTATGATATTCCAGTAAGGTCAACATTAACTCCGTTGAGACCATAAACTATGATATTCCAGTTTTAGCATCAACGATTTCAAACTCCACACAAAATCTTTTACGTATATAGACCACCATTACTATAGCCCTCCAACCATCAATTATGTAAAGGTCACCATATGCTTCATCCACTTTAACTGGATAACGTAAATCATCCTTGAAATGAAGATCAATTGTGCGGTGTGGTGCCACCATGTTGAAATACAATCTAAATGTGCTTCTAGCTAACTTCTGCAATTATTAAAACAGTGATCGACGTCGAAGTGTCGATCGAAAATAGAAGAGAGTTTGTGTTCCAAATATCCTCATTTGAACAACTAGCAAGGGTAAGTGGGTTGTCGAATCCACGAGGAGTTAGTGGTTGATGTGTAGTTCAAATTGATTACTATAGCTAACATAATGTAAAATTGATGATTTGATTGATGATTAAGACTAATTGCATAAACATAAATGAAAAGAGAATTTACTTATAATAGACAAAATAGTTGATCCCGGGTTCAAAGTTCAATTGATCACAAGTAAGACTTAGCATACATTTGAAACGAAGACAAGTTACATAGACATAACTCAAATTACCTTCATGTCAATTAGGGGTGTTCAAAAATATCCGAGTCCGAATCCGTATCCGAGTTGTCCGAAATTCCGTATCCGAATTATCCGAAAATTTTGGATATCCGAAATTTCGGATATCCGAAAGTCGGATATCCGGATTTTTCGGACTCGGACTTGGACACGAATATACAAATTTTTCGGAAGTTTCGGATACCCGAATTATCCGAAAACTTTAAATAAATTATTTTATATTTTATATTTATTAAAACAAATTAGGGTTAGATATGAGAATCTCCACTTCTCCAGCGCCTCTCTTCTCCCAAATTCCCACTCGCCGATTCCAAACATACCCCAGCAGCATCCAACGGCGATTTCCGCCTCCCGACTCGGCGATTCCGCCTCCCAACCGCCGACTTCCCCATCTGACGCGGCGATTCCGCCTCCCGACTCGGCGATTCCGCCTCCCGACCGCCGACTCTTCCTCTGACGCGGCGATTCCGCCTCCCGACTCGGCGATTCCGCCTCCCGACCGCCACTCCAGATTTCGACCTGACGATTACAACTCCTTCTCCTGGTACCTCTCTTACTTATGTTAATTTCTGACGAATTGTTGCTTCATTTGCAGTTCATTCTTGGTTAATTTGCAAGAACTTTTAATTTGCGTGTTTAGAGCTTTTGACGAATTGTTACTGTTGATGCATGAACCTTGTGTGGCCGTTACTGTTCGAATTGTCAAACAGACTGATTTGTCGAAGACATGAACTGAGGTCCGAACCTCAGCCGAACTCTAGGTTCGGAGTTGGCCGAACCTAGATGGCCGAACTCCAAGTTCGGAGGGAGTTCGGACAGAGTTCGGAGGTGCCGAGTTCGGACCTTATGAAGAAGTATAAATAGATTCGTCTTTGTATTTCTTTGTAAGTTTCTGTCTTGTTTCTGTGTGTTGAGAGGGGAGGTTCTGTCCGACCTCCCCCAGAGCTTAATCGTTGTATACTCCTTCGTTATGTAATCATTCAACATGATTCAATGACAAAACTTCCGTCTCATCCATAGAAACGATCCGTAAACGGTTTTTCAGTTGGTATCAGAGCTGTTGGCTCTTTCTATGGTGGAAATCTATCGTTTTTCTTCATTTTGAGACGTTAAACCTTCGGTTAGGGGTGATTGGAAGTGTTTCTGTTTGGTTTTTAATCAATCGAGTCTTCCTGAGTCATGTTTTTACCTAACAGAAGCATCTGGATGTCCAAATTCGATCAAATTTTGAATCTGGTGCGATTTCAAAAATTTCCAGTTCGAAGTTCGGACGACGTTCGGCCGAAGAACAGATCTGAAAAATAACCGCTCCGAACTCCAGGTTCGGCCGATCCGAAGGTCAGGTTCGGAGATGGCTCCGAAGGTCAGGTTCGGACTAGGTCCGAAGGTCAGTTTCGGAGAGGGTTCGGAGGATCGGGTTCGGAGGTAGATCGGACAAGGTTCGGACGAGCTCGGATGCATTTTTGATGAAGCAATTTTGCTCGATCCCAGCCAGGGGCTCTGCCCCTTGGACCCCGCCAGGGGCTGCCGCCCCTTGGACCCCGCTTCTCAGGGGCGCTGCCCCCGAACCCCCGTTAGGTGGGAATTTTACAGAAGCGGATCAGTTATCGAGTTTACCCTTGATTCGGTAGCTGTGGGGTGTTATATTTGAAGAAAATCCAGATTCTGATACTTGTTACGAGTTAGTGATCGAATTTCAAGAAATAAGTTTGTGGGTAGTCATTGTTCTTGATGATGGACAGAGATTCAAGAATACATGTTTTCTGATGATGGACAGAGATTCGGAGACATGGTTATGATTACTTGGGAACGTTTGTCGGAGATTATCTTTCTACACAAACTGAAGATTAATGAGATTAAAGATTCCGTTGCGGGCCACTTGAGTTTATCATTCCACTACAAGAATGCGGGGTTTGGAATCATAAGAAATTGAAGATTTGAATATGTCACTTGTTTAGGGGGAAATTGGGGACCCTAAAAACTTTCAAAGTTTCATAATTGAAAAAGTGAATATTCAAAAGCAATCAGTTCAGGGATGATGGTGGTTTTTGATCTTCATGGAAATGTGGTATATTCTGATGTTCGTGCGAACCGATATGTCAAAGTTTTCAATTATGGTTTGGAACTTTCTGTCATATGCCCGATACTTTCTTGAGTTGTCGAAAGACTTGGTCAGATTCCAGTCTGCAACGAGATATACGTTTACCGGAGTAATATATTGGGATGGATTTGATGCTGAGGGGGAATTTCCGTGATTGAAGATGCTGATCGTGTCTGTTTTCATAAAGATCAGAATGTGTTACAATTCGGTGAAGATTGAAGATTATTATCAAGATGCAGTGATGTTCGTGTGTCTTTACAATTTCCGGATACAACTTATGAAGTGAACCATTATCATACATGCCGGTTCCAATTGGATGGTTGTGCTTGAAGCTAGGGGGAATTTTATTGGTTGTGGATATTGTACAAGATTCGAATTGTTTCCTGCATACCTGATGATTCGGTCAAGGGGAGTTTGCTGAAGATAGAGATGTTTGCAGCAAGCTGACTGAAGATTGCTAGAAGATCAATGTCTGGATTCGACAGTAACGTCCAAGGGGGAATTTGTTGATGCATGAACCTTGTGTGGCCGTTACTGTTCGAATTGTCAAACAGACTGATTTGTCGAAGACATGAACTGAGGTCCGAACCTCAGCCGAACTCTAGGTTCGGAGTTGGCCGAACCTAGATGGCCGAACTCCAAGTTCGGAGGGAGTTCGGACAGAGTTCGGAGGTGCCGAGTTCGGACCTTATGAAGAAGTATAAATAGATTCGTCTTTGTATTTCTTTGTAAGTTTCTGTCTTGTTTCTGTGTGTTGAGAGGGGAGGTTCTGTCCGACCTCCCCCAGAGCTTAATCGTTGTATACTCCTTCGTTATGTAATCATTCAACATGATTCAATGACAAAACTTCCGTCTCATCCATAGAAACGATCCGTAAACGGTTTTTCAGTTACCTCTGTTTTTGTTTGTGTGTAGTTTTTTAACTTTGAATTTGTTTAGATTGTAAACTTTGAATTTGTTTAGATTTTCGGATATCCGTTTGAATTATCCGAGTCCAAGTCCGAATTTTCGGATATCCGAAATTTCGGATACCCGGAAATTCGGACTTGGACTTGGATAGCAAAAATCAATATCCGAAATTTTCGGATACCCGAAATTCCGGGTATCCGATTTTGAACACCCCTAATGTCAATCTAATAATGAAATGCGATTTCATCTATAGCACATATACACATCGCTAGAGTATCTCTAGGTGGAATGATACCAACGTGTAACCTCGAGCATTTCATAACAATTCATGACGAATCTTAGCAATGGAAACATATACGACACATCTAGAGTATCTCTAGGGTGGAATGCAACCAACATAGATTTCTACACATAAAGAGTTTTGCACATCGACATAAACATAATACTACTAAACAAACTCATAAACATTAACGTGACATGATTATAAGTAGCAAAGTATTCCCAAAATCAAACACAAGTTTAGTCTTACAAGTTAAATGAACTCTTACACCCGGTTGCAACTATGAATTGATTAGCCGAACATGATCTTCATAACGAAACGTGGATTGATTTGATGAAAAAGATGATTGAGCATCAATTGATTGACCAAAAATCTCCCTAATATGTCTCCTCTAAGTCTCCAAGTAGGAATGTGGTGAAAAATCCCAAAATCCCCTCAAAAAGCGTGCAAAGAAAATGAAAACCGTCATAAACTACTTCCGGCGTACCATACGACGGGTTTTGGGCACTGTGACCCTGAAATGCATACGCCCAAAATGTTCTGAGATACCATGGAGCTGAACTAAGAAATACGTCAGGCACCGTATGATACGGCCAAATCCATCCTATCATACGGTGGACCTGATTTCATCTTCACATCTTGCATTTTCCAACATTTTCATCCGCCGCCTCCAAAAATCTTTAACTTCGCACTTCTTCATTATTTTGCACTATTTCCTACCTTCAACCTGTAACACATAAACAACTCAAAGTAACATGATTCAAAGCAGATTTGATGTTAATACAATACAATTACATATCACTTTAACCCCCCAAAGATTGGACACATCAGATAGTTAAAAGAAATAGCAGCTGAATTTAAAAGACGAAAGTTAAAGAATTACCAATAAGGTCTCCGATGGAAATCGTATAACCTTGAAGAACCTCATTGCGCCTAAAAAAAGATCTGTAAGTTACCCAGTGATAATGAAAATCTTATTCATAACAAACCTCAACAAATGAAGTTCTGTTAGCATAATTAAAGTACAAAAGCATATACAAAGATTGAAAGATTATGTTTTTACTTTCAAGATCTTGATTGTTCTGATGCCCTAAATCGTAATAACTCTCTTTTGGAGTTCTGAGAGAAAGTAAATGTGTGTAAGAACAAGGGAGTTAGGTTTTGGGTTAATGCGGTAATTGGGTTAAAAAGATTGTTGGATATTAAGCTCCGATTTTTTTTATTATCTAAATATAAAATAAATTTATTAAATTCTAAAATTTAAATAAAGTAATACTACTTAATTGAATAAATTTTATTTAAGTTACACACATTACATAAAATTCACAATTAACTCAGTTTGGGCATAATGAAGCTCATGTGGGCATAATCAAGCTCAATTGGGCATAATGAAGCTCAATTGGGCATAATCGACTCAACCGGGTATAATGAAGCTCAATAGGGCATAAATAAGCTAAAATGGGTATAATGAAGCTCAATTGGGCATAATCAATCTAAGTTGGGTATAATGAAACTCAATTGGGCATAGTGAAGATCCATTAGGCATAATAAAGCTCAATTTGGCATAATCATGCTCAATTGGGTATAATGAAGCTCAATTGGCGCATAATGAAGTTCAATTGCACAGAACGAAGCTCAAGTACGCATAATCAATCTAAATTGGGCATAATGAAGCTCAATTGGACATAATCAAGTCTATATTGGGCATAATTGACTCAATTGGGCATAATCGAAGCTCAATTATGTATAATGAAGCCCAATTGGGCATAATCAAGCTCAATTGGGTATAATAAAGCCATCTAATCTGGGCATAATGAAGCTCAATTGGGCATAATTTATCTAAATTGGGCATAATCGACTCAATTAGGCATAATGAAGCTCAATCGGGCATAATGAAGCTCAATTGGGTATAATGAAGCTCAATAGGTCATAATCAACTTAATTGGGTATAATGAAGCTCAATTAGGAATAATGAAGCTTAATAGAGCATAATCGACTCAGTTGGGTATAATGAAGCTCAATAAGGCATAATAAACTCAATTTGGGTATAATGAAGCTCAATTGGGCATAATGAAACCGAATTAGGCATAATGAAGCTCAATAGGGCATCATCGACTCAATTGGGTATAATGAAGCTTAATTGGGCATAATCAAGCTTAATTGGGTATAATCGATCTAAAGCAGGCATAATGAAGCTCAATTGGTCATAATTAAGCTCAATTAGGAATAATGAAGCTCAATAGGGCATAATTGAATCAATTGGGTATAATGAAGCTTAATTGGTCATAACGAGGTTGTTATCAACCGCGCGTTGCATCGTGGGAGTGCAACTTTTGACCACAGGTTGTTATTTCGCTTTCTCTAACAATGTTATTAGAAAGTTAACAAAACGCTCACAGTAAACACCAATATTTTCTTACTAAAAACCGAGTGATGAATAGTTACAAAGATAGAAACTGTTTCTATGTGCTATTTTGATGGACCAACCAAGAAAATAAAGAACACCTTCGATCACAAATGAACCATGATGCAATCACCTAACATCCATGAACATAAGTTAAAATATTAAGCAAGCACCAAAAACATTACATCAACTTGACAAAACCATTAAACATAGACATGAATATTGTGTCATACAAACCACCAATGAAGCCATTTACAACATAAGTTAAAATATTAAGCAAGCACCAAAAATATTACATCAACTTGACAAAACCATTAAACATAGACATGAATATTGTGTCATACAAACCACCAATGAAGCCATTTACCTTGTATGCTTAAGCATAGCACAGATGATAGACAACGCAATGAATATGAAATAATTCACCAAAAAGGCACCCCAAAAATCATGAAAGAAGCCCATTGCAATGAAAGAGTTTACCAAAAAGGCACCATAAAATTATTAAATCAGCCCATTGCCATTTTTAACCAAGCAACATGTGTGTCCAAAAGTGTCACAGTTAACTTTAAAAGTCAACTGCTAAAGTGACATCAGCAAAACCACTCCACATAAGATTTACAAAAAGGAGCTTTTTCCTAATTCCATTACTAAACCTATGCAACTATGCAGCACTGCTTCACATAACAGTTTTAAAACTGCTCCACATAACATTTACAAAAAGGAGGTTTTCCTAATTTTAACTACTAAATTTATGCATCATTAGTAAGCTGCACCTGGATATCTTACAACAACCTGAGAGCACTTATCATCATACGTCATTGGTTGTGCGGTTTACCCTTGTATTTGCTTTTCTTTGTGTCATTTATATCGTCTCCTGCAAAAATAAAAATTATGTTGTTTGTAAATATTAATGATCATTTTACTTCAAGAGTTGATCACATCCTAAATTTATATCCATGTTTTCAAGCAAAAATCCCAGCCTTCAGTGGGCAAACACATATTTGACACAATAATATTATGATCATACAATACTCTTTGCATCTTCTAATTAAATCAATGTTTAATTTAATAAAAAAAAGGAGTTTACCGATAATATTATGATCATACCATACTCTTTGCATCTTCTAATTAATCAATGTTTAATTTAATAAAAAATAAGGAGTTTACCGAGTGGCACGATCCAAACTGGAAGAGGCGATTCATGTAGTGTCATTTGTTGATCTTTCTCAAAAGTTCGAAGCCAATCATCCCAGACATATTCATTATTCTTTCAACAACAATGGTTTTTGCTGCATTTATATATTAACAGATTTTAAATATTTAATCGTGCTAAAGATAATAAACTTCTTAGAATTCAAGTGTAAATCTTGAAGCAAATTAGGGATTGATGAAGGTTTCTTGAGCAAGGAAATAAGCCTAACTGAACAGATCTTCTTTCAGGGCTTGAAGATCAAGAGTCGACAAAATTGATTTACATTGGAAAAAACCCTAGAAGAAAGAAAAAGAACCCAAATATTTACCTGAGATACAAACCCATTATTTTTTGGACTGCTGCACAGCTCTCCGCCGTCGGTTACCGTAAGAAATTCTGAGGATCTATGAAGGTAAATAGAGAAGCAACAACCAAAAAATTATGCCTTCTTCTAACCAATAAGATGGAGATCGCTCGAACCCTAAATACAATTTTAATTAGAGACCATGTGTAAAATGAATGAAATTAACATATGTAGTTATCTAAACATATCTTAAAATTAGATAAAAACCCTAAAAACGGACTTTTAAAGGTTGAATGAAGATTAAATCAAACAATCAAAGTGTTTGATGAAGTGAAGAACACACAAAATTAGATAATCGAAGATTTGAAGAACAACTAAGAAATACACATAATCGATCATACCGTATGCTTATAATGTTACAAAATTTAACGGCAAACCGGAGGTCATCGGCAACGTAAGACAACAACCGCTCTCAGTTTTTCATTGATTGGTTGCCCAGAATCCGGATTGAAGAAAATGTCGTGTTGGAGATTGGGTGCGAGAGAGAGAAGAAAAGAATCTGTGCATGGGCGGTGGTGCGTTCTAAACTTCTGGTAGCAGGTAAGGTGAAGTATGTGTTGGTAATTTTATTAATTATCAATATAGATTTTGTAATATTGGATTAACTTGGATCGAGTAAAACGTTATTAGTTACTAACGAGTTAGGAGTTGGAGATTGACTCGTTTAAACTAATTTCGCTACGCGTCTTATAATATATATACTTGTTATATATATATTAGTATATGTATATGAACATTAATTAATATTAATATTAATATATATACATATATGTGAATCGTGGATGTTAATATTATATATACTAGGCACTTACCCGGGTAAATACCCGGGTCTAGAACGTAAAAAAAAATATAGATTTATACACTAGCCACTTACCCGGGTAAATACCCGGGCGAGAATAGCTCTTTCAGACCAGAAATCTTGTTCACCAAAGTTTTCCAGAAACGATGGATAAACAAAATCGATAAGATCGCTAACCGGATCTAACGAATCACGAATAAGAAGATCAGGAGGA
>JBCNJP010014010.1:0-11551 GCA_039602395.1 Deinandra increscens subsp. villosa
CAATCATTAGTCCAAAACATTACTTATTGGTTATATACACACCTTAGTGGGACTCATTAGTCCCAACTAAACACACCATATTGGGCCATAATTGGTCGTAAACACAACTTATTGGTTATATAAACATCTTATTAGGACTCATTGGTGCCAACTAACCCTCATTGTCCCTAAACCCACTTTATTGGGCCATCATTGGTCCTAAACACAACGTATTGGTTATATAGCACACATTAGTGGGACTCATTGGTCCCAACTAAACACTCCTTATTGGGCCATCATTGGTCCTAAACACAACTTATTGGTTATATACACACCTTAGTGGGACTCATTAGTCCCAACTAAACACACATTATTGGGCCATCATTGGTCCTAAACACAACTTATTGGTTATATACACACCTTACTAGGACTTATTGGTCCTAACCGACCCTCATTGCCCTACTAAACACACCTTATTGGACCATCATTAGTCCAAAACATTACTTATTGGTTATATACACACCTTAGTGGGACTCATTAGTCCCAACTAAACACACCATATTGGGCCATAATTGGTCGTAAACACAACTTATTGGTTATATAAACATCTTATTAGGACTCATTGGTGCCAACTAACCCTCATTGTCCCTAAACCCACTTTATTATGCCATCATTGGTCCTAAACACAACGTATTGGTTATATGCACACATTAGTGGGACTCATTGGTCCCAACTAAACACTCCTTATTGGGCCATCATTGGTCCTAAACACAACTTATTGGTTATATACACACCTTAGTGGGACTCATTAGTCCCAACTAAACACACATTATTGGGCCATCATTGGTCCTAAACACAACTTATTGGTTATATACACACCTTGCTAGGACTTATTGGTCCTAACCGACCCTCATTGCCCTACTAAACACACCTTATTGGACCATCATTAGTCCAAAACATTACTTATTGGTTATATACACACCTTAGTGGGACTCATTAGTCCCAACTAAACACACCATATTGGGCCATAATTGGTCGTAAACACAACTTATTGGTTATATAAACATCTTATTAGGACTCATTGGTGCCAACTAACCCTCATTGTCCCTAAACCCACTTTATTGTGCCATCATTGGTCCTAAACACAACGTATTGGTTATATGCACACATTAGTGGGACTCATTGGTCCCAACTAAACACTCCTTATTGGGCCATCATTGGTCCTAAACACAACTTATTGGTTATATACACACTTTATTGGGACTCATTGGTCCCAACTGACCCTCATTGCCCTTAAACACACATTATTGGGCCATCATTGGTCCTAAACACAACTTATTGGTTATATAAGACACACCTTACTAGGACTTATTGGTCCTAACCGACCCTCATTGCCCTATTAAACACACCTTATTGGGCCATCATTGGTCCTAAACACAACTTATTGGTTATATACACAGCTTAGTGGGGCTCATTAGTCCCAACTAAACACACATTATTGGGCCATCATTGGTCCTAAACACAACTTATTGGTTATATACACACCTTACTAGGACTTATTGGTCCTAACCGACCCTCATTGCCCTACTAAACACACCTTATTGCGCCATCATTGGTCCTAAACATAACTTATTGGTTATATACACACCTTAGTGGGACTCATTAGTCCCAACTAAACACACATTATTGGGCCATCATTAGTCCAAAACATTACTTATTGGTTATATACACACCTTAGTGGGACTCAATAATCCCAACTAAACACACCATATTGGGCCATAATTGGTCGTAAACACAACTTATTGGTTATATAAACATCTTATTAGGACTCATTGGTGCCAACTAACCCTCATTGTCCCTAAACCCACTTTATTATGCCATCATTGGTCCTAAACACAACGTATTGGTTATATGCACACATTAGTGGGACTCATTGGTCCCAACTAAACACTCCTTATTGGGCCATCATTGGTCCTAAACACAACTTATTGGTTATATACACACCTTAGTGGGACTCATTAGTCCCAACTAAACACACATTATTGGGCCATCATTGGTCCTAAACACAACTTATTGGTTATATACACACCTTACTAGGACTTATTGGTCCTAACCGACCCTCATTGCCCTACTAAACACACCTTATTGGACCATCATTGGTCCAAAACATTACTTATTGGTTATATACACACCTTAGTGGGACTCATTAGTCCCAACTAAACACACCATATTGGGCCATAATTGGTCGTAAACACAACTTATTGGTTATATAAACATCTTATTAGGACTCATTGGTGCCAACTAACCCTCATTGTCCCTAAACCCACTTTATTATGCCATCATTGGTCCTAAACACAACGTATTGGTTATATGCACACATTAGTGGGACTCATTGGTCCCAACTAAACACTCCTTATTGGGCCATCATTGGTCCTAAACACAACTTATTGGTTATATACACACCTTAGTGGGACTCATTAGTCCCAACTAAACACACATTATTGGGCCATCATTGGTCCTAAACACAACTTATTGGTTATATACACACCTTACTAGGACTTATTGGTCCTAACCGACCCTCATTGCCCTACTAAACACACCTTATTGGACCATCATTAGTCCAAAACATTACTTATTGGTTATATACACACCTTAGTGGGACTCATTAGTCCCAACTAAACACACCATATTGGGCCATAATTGGTCGTAAACACAACTTATTGGTTATATAAACATCTTATTAGGACTCATTGGTGCCAACTAACCCTCATTGTCCCTAAACCCACTTTATTGTGCCATCATTGGTCCTAAACACAACGTATTGGTTATATAGCACACATTAGTGGGACTCATTGGTCCCGAACTAAACACTCCTTATTGGGCCATCATTGGTCCTAAACACAACTTATTGGTTATATACACACCTTAGTGGGACTCATTAGTCCCAACTAAACACACATTATTGGGCCATCATTGGTCCTAAACACAACTTATTGGTTATATACACACCTTGCTAGGACTTATTGGTCCTAACCGACCCTCATTGCCCTACTAAACACACCTTATTGGACCATCATTAGTCCAAAACATTACTTATTGGTTATATACACACCTTAGTGGGACTCATTAGTCCCAACTAAACACACCATATTGGGCCATAATTGGTCGTAAACACAACTTATTGGTTATATAAACATCTTATTAGGACTCATTGGTGCCAACTAACCCTCATTGTCCCTAAACCCACTTTATTGTGCCATCATTGGTCCTAAACACAACGTATTGGTTATATGCACACATTAGTGGGACTCATTGGTCCCAACTAAACACACCTTATTGGGCCATCATTGGTCCTAAACACAACTTATTGGTTATATACACACCTTAGTGGGACTCATTAGTCCCAACTAAACACACATTATTGGGCCATCATTGGTCCTAAACACAACTTATTGGTTATATACACACCTTACTAGGACTTATTGGTCCTAACCGACCCTCATTGCCCTACTAAACACACCTTATTGGGCCATCATTGGTCCTAAACACAACTTATTGGTTATATACACAGCTTAGTGGGGCTCATTAGTCCCAACTAAACACACATTATTGGGCCATCATTGGTCCTAAACACAACTTATTGGTTATATACACACCTTACTAGGACTTATTGGTCCTAACCGACCCTCATTGCCCTACTAAACACACCTTATTGCGCCATCATTGGTCCTAAACATAACTTATTGGTTATATACACATCTTAGTGGGACTCATTAGTCCCAACTAAACACACATTATTGGGCCATCATTAGTCCAAAACATTACTTATTGGTTATATACACACCTTAGTGGGACTCAATAATCCCAACTAAACACACCATATTGGGCCATAATTGGTCGTAAACACAACTTATTGGTTATATAAACATCTTATTAGGACTCATTGGTGCCAACTAACCCTCATTGTCCCTAAACCCACTTTATTATGCCATCATTGGTCCTAAACACAACGTATTGGTTATATGCACACATTAGTGGGACTCATTGGTCCCAACTAAACACTCCTTATTGGGCCATCATTGGTCCTAAACACAACTTATTGGTTATATACACACCTTAGTGGGACTCATTAGTCCCAACTAAACACACATTATTGGGCCATCATTGGTCCTAAACACAACTTATTGGTTATATACACACCTTACTAGGACTTATTGGTCCTAACCGACCCTCATTGCCCTACTAAACACACCTTATTGGACCATCATTAGTCCAAAACATTACTTATTGGTTATATACACACCTTAGTGGGACTCATTAGTCCCAACTAAACACACCATATTGGGCCATAATTGGTCGTAAACACAACTTATTGGTTATATAAACATCTTATTAGGACTCATTGGTGCCAACTAACCCTCATTGTCCCTAAACCCACTTTATTATGCCATCATTGGTCCTAAACACAACGTATTGGTTATATGCACACATTAGTGGGACTCATTGGTCCCAACTAAACACTCCTTATTGGGCCATCATTGGTCCTAAACACAACTTATTGGTTATATACACACCTTAGTGGGACTCATTAGTCCCAACTAAAACACACATTATTGGGCCATCATTGGTCCTAAACACAACTTATTGGTTATATACACACCTTACTAGGACTTATTGGTCCTAACCGACCCTCATTGCCCTACTAAACACACCTTATTGGGCCATCATTAGTCCAAAACATTACTTATTGGTTATATACACACCTTAGTGGGACTCATTAGTCCCAACTAAACACACCATATTGGGCCATAATTGGTCGTAAACACAACTTATTGGTTATATAAACATCTTATTAGGACTCATTGGTGCCAACTAACCCTCATTGTCCCTAAACCCACTTTATTATGCCATCATTGGTCCTAAACACAACGTATTGGTTATATGCACACATTAGTGGGACTCATTGGTCCCAACCCTAAACACTCCTTATTGGGCCATCATTGGTCCTAAACACAACTTATTGGTTATATACACACCTTAGTGGGACTCATTAGTCCCAACTAAACACACATTATTGGGCCATCATTGGTCCTAAACACAACTTATTGGTTATATACACACCTTGCTAGGACTTATTGGTCCTAACCGACCCTCATTGCCCTACTAAACACACCTTATTGGACCATCATTAGTCCAAAACATTACTTATTGGTTATATACACACCTTAGTGGGACTCATTAGTCCCAACTAAACACACCATATTGGGCCATAATTGGTCGTAAACACAACTTATTGGTTATATAAACATCTTATTAGGACTCATTGGTGCCAACTAACCCTCATTGTCCCTAAACCCACTTTATTGTGCCATCATTGGTCCTAAACACAACGTATTGGTTATATGCACACATTAGTGGGACTCATTGGTCCCAACTAAACACACCTTATTGGGCCATCATTGGTCCTAAACACAACTTATTGGTTATATACACACCTTATTGGGACTCATTGGTCCCAACTGACCCTCATTCCCTAAACACACATTATTGGGCCATCATTGGTCCTAAACACAACTTATTGGTTATATAAGACACACCTTACTAGGACTTATTGGTCCCAACCGACCCTCATTGCCCTACTAAACACACCTTATTGGGCCATCATTGGTCCTAAACACAACTTATTGGTTATATACACACCTTAGTGGGACTCATTAGTCCCAACTAAACACACATTATTGGGCCATCATTGGTCCTAAACACAACTTATTGGTTATATACACACCTTACTAGGACTTATTGGTCCTAACCGACCCTCATTGCCCTACTAAACACACCTTATTGGGCCATCATTGGTCCTAAACATAACTTATTGGTTATATACACACCTTAGTGGGACTCATTAGTCCCAACTAAACACACATTATTGGGCCATCATTAGTCCAAAACATTACTTATTGGTTATATACACACCTTAGTGGGACTCAATAATCCCAACTAAACACACCATATTGGGCCATAATTGGTCGTAAACACAACTTATTGGTTATATAAACATCTTATTAGGACTCATTGGTGCCAACTAACCCTCATTGTCCCTAAACCCACTTTATTGTGCCATCATTGGTCCTAAACACAACGTATTGGTTATATGCACACATTAGTGGGACTCATTGGTCCCAACTAAACACTCCTTATTGGGCCATCATTGGTCCTAAACACAACTTATTGGTTATATACACACCTTAGTGGGACTCATTAGTCCCACGACCTCATTGCCCTTAAACACACATTATTGGGCCATCATTGGTCCTAAACACAACTTATTGGTTATATAAGACACACCTTACTAGGACTTATTGGTCCTAACCGACCCTCATTGCCCTACTAAACACTCCTTATTGGGCCATCATTGGTCCTAAACACAACTTATTGGTTATATACACACCTTAGTGGGACTCATTAGTCCCAACTAAACACACATTATTGGGCCATCATTGGTCCTAAACACAACTTATTGGTTATATACACACCTTACTAGGACTTATTGGTCCTAACCGACCCTCATTGCCCTACTAAACACACCTTATTGCGCCATCATTGGTCCTAAACATAACTTATTGGTTATATACACACCTTAGTGGGACTCATTAGTCCCAACTAAACACACCTTATAGGACCATCATTAGTCCAAAACATTACTTATTGGTTATATACACACCTTAGTGGGACTCATTAATCCCAACTAAACACACCATATTGGGCCATAATTGGTCGTAAACACAACTTATTGGTTATATAAACATCTTATTAGGACTCATTGGTGCCAACTAACCCTCATTGTCCCTAAACCCACTTTATTGTGCCATCATTGGTCCTAAACACAACGTATTGGTTATATGCACACATTAGTGGGACTCATTGGTCCCAACTAAACACTCCTTATTGGGCCATAATTGGTCGTAAACACAACTTATTGGTTATATACACACCTTATTGGGACTCATTGGTCCCAACTGACCCTCATTTCCCTTAAACACACATTATTGGGCCATCATTGGTCCTAAACACAACTTATTGGTTATATAAGACACACCTTACTAGGACTTATTGGTCCTAACCGACCCTCATTGCCCTATTAAACACTCCTTATAGGGCCATCATTGGTCCTAAACACAACTTATTGGTTATATACACACCTTAGTGGGACTCATTAGTCCCAACTAAACACACATTATTGGGCCATCATTGGTCCTAAACACAACTTATTGGTTATATACACACCTTACTAGGACTTATTGGTCCTAACCGACCCTCATTGCCCTACTAAACACACCTTATTGCGCCATCATTGGTCCTAAACATAACTTATTGGTTATATACACACCTTAGTGGGACTCATTAGTCCCAACTAAACACACCTTATAGGACCATCATTAGTCCAAAACATTACTTATTGGTTATATACACACCTTAGTGGGACTCAATAATCCGAACTAAACACACCATATTGGGCCATAATTGGTCGTAAACACAACTTATTGGTTATATAAACATCTTATTAGGACTCATTGGTGCCAACTAACCCTCATTGTCCCTAAACCCACTTTATTGTGCCATCATTGGTCCTAAACACAACGTATTGGTTATATGCACACATTAGTGGGACTCATTGGTCCCAACTAAACACACCTTATTGGGCCATAATTGGTCGTAAACACAACTTATTGGTTATATACACACTTTATTGGGACTCATTGGTCCCAACTGACCCTCATTTCCCTTAAACACACATTATTGGGCCATCATTGGTCCTAAACACAACTTATTGGTTATATAAGACACACCTTACTAGGACTTATTGGTCCCAACCGACCCTCATTGCCCTACTAAACACACCTTATTGGGCCATCATTGGTCCTAAACACAACTTATTGGTTATATACACACCTTAGTGGGACTCATTAGTCCCAACTAAACACACATTATTGGGCCATCATTGGTCCTAAACACAACTTATTGGTTATATACACACCTTGCTAGGACTTATTGGTCCTAACCGACCCTCATTGCCCTACTAAACACACCTTATTGGACCATCATTAGTCCAAAACATTACTTATTGGTTATATACACACCTTAGTGGGACTCATTAGTCCCAACTAAACACACCATATTGGGCCATAATTGGTCGTAAACACAACTTATTGGTTATATAAACATCTTATTAGGACTCATTGGTGCCAACTAACCCTCATTGTCCCTAAACCCACTTTATTGGGCCATCATTGGTCCTAAACACAACGTATTGGTTATATGCACACATTAGTGGGACTCATTGGTCCCAACTAAACACACCTTATTGGGCCATCATTGGTCGTAAACACAACTTATTGGTTATATACACACCTTATTGGGACTCATTGGTCCCAACTGACCCTCATTTCCCTTAAACACACATTATTGGGCCATCATTGGTCCTAAACACAACTTATTGGTTATATAAGACACACCTTACTAGGACTTATTGGTCCTAACCGACCCTCATTGCCCTACTAAACACACCTTATTGGACCATCATTAGTCCAAAACATTACTTATTGGTTATATACACACCTTAGTGGGACTCATTAGTCCCAACTAAACACACCATATTGGGCCATAATTGGTCGTAAACACAACTTATTGGTTATATAAACATCTTATTAGGACTCATTGGTGCCAACTAACCCTCATTGTCCCTAAACCCACTTTATTGTGCCATCATTGGTCCTAAACACAACGTATTGGTTATATGCACACATTAGTGGGACTCATTGGTCCCAACTAAACACTCCTTATTGGGCCATCATTGGTCCTAAACACAACTTATTGGTTATATACACACCTTAGTGGGACTCATTAGTCCCAACTAAACACACCATTATTGGGCCATCATTGGTCCTAAACACAACTTATTGGTTATATACACACCTTACTAGGACTCATTGGTCCTAACCGACCCTCATTGCCCTACTAAACACACCTTATTGTGACCATCATTGGTCCAAAACATAACTTATTGGTTATATACACACCTTAGTGGGACTCATTAGTCCCAACTAAACACACCATATTGGGCCATAATTGGTCGTAAACACAACTTATTGGTTATATAAACATCTTATTAGGACTCATTGGTGCCAACTAACCCTCATTGTCCCTAAACCCACTTTATTGTGCCATCATTGGTCCTAAACACAACGTATTGGTTATATAAGCACACATTAGTAGGACTTATTGGTCCCAACCGACCCTCATTGCCCTACTAAACACTCCTTATTGGGCCATCATTGGTCCTAAACACAACTTATTGGTTATATACACACCTTAGTGGGACTCATTAGTCCCAACTAAACACACATTATTGGGCCATCATTGGTCCTAAACACAACTTATTGGTTATATACACACCTTACTAGGACTTATTGGTCCTAACCGACCCTCATTGCCCTACTAAACACACCTTATTGGACCATCATTAGTCCAAAACATTACTTATTGGTTATATACACACCTTAGTGGGACTCATTAGTCCCAACTAAACACACCATATTGGGCCATAATTGGTCGTAAACACAACTTATTGGTTATATAAACATCTTATTAGGACTCATTGGTGCCAACTAACCCTCATTGTCCCTAAACCCACTTTATTGTGCCATCATTGGTCCTAAACACAACGTATTGGTTATATGCACACATTAGTGGGACTCATTGGTCCCAACTAAACACACCTTATTGGGCCATCATTGGTCCTAAACACAACTTATTGGTTATATACACACCTTAGTGGGACTCATTAGTCCCAACTGACCCTCATTGCCCTTAAACACACATTATTGGGCCATCATTGGTCCTAAACACAACTTATTGGTTATATAAGACACACCTTACTAGGACTTATTGGTCCCAACCGACCCTCATTGCCCTACTAAACACACCTTATTGGGCCATCATTGGTCCTAAACACAACTTATTGGTTATATACACACCTTAGTGGGACTCATTAGTCCCAACTAAACACACATTATTGGGCCATCATTGGTCCTAAACACAACTTATTGGTTATATACACACCTTACTAGGACTTATTGGTCCTAACCGACCCTCATTGCCCTACTAAACACACCTTATTGGGCCATCATTGGTCCTAAACATAACTTATTGGTTATATACACACCTTAGTGGGACTCATTAGTCCCAACTAAACACACCATATTGGGCCATAATTGGTCGTAAACACAACTTATTGGTTATATAAACACCTTATTAGGACTCATTGGTGCCAACTAACCCTCATTGTCCCTAAACCCACTTTATTGTGCCATCATTGGTCCTAAACACAACGTATTGGTTATATGCACACATTAGTGGGACTCATTGGTCCCAACTAAACACACCTTATTGGGCCATAATTGGTCGTAAACACAACTTATTGGTTATATACACACTTTATTGGGACTCATTGGTCCCAACTGACCCTCATTTCCCTTAAACACACATTATTGGGCCATCATTGGTCCTAAACACAACTTATTGGTTATATAAGACACACCTTACTAGGACTTATTGGTCCCAACCGACCCTCATTGCCCTACTAAACACTCCTTATAGGGCCATCATTGGTCCTAAACACAACTTATTGGTTATATACACACCTTAGTGGGACTCATTAGTCCCAACTAAACACACATTATTGGGCCATCATTGGTCCTAAACACAACTTATTGGTTATATACACACCTTACTAGGACTTATTGGTCCTAACCGACCCTCATTGCCCTACTAAACACACCTTATTGGGCCATCATTGGTCCTAAACATAACTTATTGGTTATATACACACCTTAGTGGGACTCATTAGTCCCAACTAAACACACCATTATTGGGCCATCATTGGTCCTAAACACAACTTATTGGTTATATAAACACCTTACTAGGACTTATTGGTGCCTAACTGACCCTCATTGCCCTACTAAACACACTTTATTGTGCCATCATTGGTCCTAAACACAACGTATTGGTTATATACACACATTAGTGGGACTCATTAGTCCCAACTAAACACACCATATTGGGCCATAATTGGTCGTAAACACAACTTATTGGTTATATAAACATCTTATTAGGACTCATTGGTGCCAACTAACCCTCATTGTCCCTAAACCCACTTTATTGTGCCATCATTGGTCCTAAACACAACGTATTGGTTATATAAGACACACCTTATTAGACTGTGGTCACTCATTGGTCCCAACTAAACACACCTTATTGGGCCATCATTGGTCCTAAACACAACTTATTGGTTATATACACACCTTAGTGGGACTCATTAGTCCCAACTAAACACACATTATTGGGCCATCATTGGTCCTAAACACAACTTATTGGTTATATAACACACCTTACTAGGACTTATTGGTCCTAACCGACCCTCATTGCCCTACTAAACACACCTTATTGGGCCATCATTGGTCCTAAACATAACTTATTGGTTATATACACACCTTAGTGGGACTCATTAGTCCCA
>JBCNJP010014011.1:0-11550 GCA_039602395.1 Deinandra increscens subsp. villosa
CTGATGGTAAGGAAAGTGAAAATGTAAAAGGCAAGAGAAAGCAGTACGTTAGAAGCTCGACAAAGGAACCAGCTGATGAAATTGAAGACGAAATTGAAGAAATGGCCCAGCTCCAAAGAAGATCAAAGCAAAAACGTACTGCTACTGCTGAAGAAGAAGTGTCGGCTGTCAAGAAGAGAAGGGTTGCTCCCAGGGCTGAACTGGATGAAGATGTCATCAGAGGTGTAAATACCTCCTTGGCTAATGAATTGGGTATGATCAAGACCAAACTGGTTAATTCTGAAATTAGAGAGAAGGAAAAAGATATACAGATCAAGAACATGAATGAGATTATCGCCAAACAATCTTCACTAATCAAGACCCTGCTAGTTGAGATGAATGAAATTAAGAGGCACTTGAATATGCCAAACCAAATGACTGAAGCCGAAATTGATTCAATGACTGACTTCACAAAGTCTACATCTGGAGAAGCGGGAGGTAGTGGTTCTGGTGAAGCTGGTGGAGTAGGAGGTAGTGGTTCTGGTGGAGCCGGTGGAAGTGGATCAGGAGTGAATGTGGTTGATGGTAGTGGAGTCCCTAATGCTGAAGATTTGGATGAAATCAACGTAAGCGATGTAAATCTTTACAGTTTTGATACAGAGAAACAACCTGAGGTCGTCCAGGCTCAATTTCTCACGGATTTAGAGACTGCATCGCGTGGTTGAAACAGTCTTGTATATTTCATGCGATTTCTTACTCGCCGATCATCGATGAAAGACACATTAAAGAATTCTGGCTCACAGCCGTGTATGACGTTAGAGCTAAACCTGAATGCATCCGGGCCAGAGTTATGCAAAAAGATATAGTAATTTCAATGAAGACAATAGCTGAAGCGCTTAAACTGGAAGAAGATGTCGGCGATGTTACTAAGATGAATGATCTGGACGTGCTGAGAGGTTTTTAACGTGACATGGGATATGAAGGAGGAGAGTTGTGGAAGAATAAGAAGGAAATTAAGAAGTCCTTGTTGTCGAAGGAATGGAGATACATTGCCCATGTCTTCATTTCTTGCCTTGACGACAGAAAAGGTGGATCAGACGGTTTAAACTTGATTTGGGCTGAAGCCATGTTGTTGGTTTGCAGAGGCAAGAAGGCAAACATTCCTCAAAGGATTTTTGACGCTATGGTAGCAAATATTCAAGCTCTAAAGAAGTCTAGATGGCTGTTGTATCCGAGGTTCTTGGAAATGATTATAGAACACCTTGAGCCAGAATTGCCAAAGCAGAGTGTGGCTCTTATCGTTAATCCTATGCATCCTAGAATCCTGTCCGACTGTGCGGCAAAGAGAGCTGATTTCTCAGGGTACACCACTTACCTGCTGAAACATATGTATCCTGAGAAAAGGTATGATTACATTAAAAAACTGATTGAAGATGAGAAAAAGAGAAGAACTGATGGTAAGGAAAGTGAAAATGTAAAAGGCAAGAGAAAGCAGTACGTTAGAAGCTCGACAAAGGAACCAGCTGATGAAATTGAAGACGAAATTGAAGAAATGGCCCAGCTCCAAAGAAGATCAAAGCAAAAACGTACTGCTACTGCTGAAGAAGAAGTGTCGGCTGTCAAGAAGAGAAGGGTTGATCCCAGGGCTGAACTGGATGAAGATGTCATCAGAGGTGTAAATACCTCCTTGGCTAATGAATTGGGTATGATCAAGACCAAACTGGTTAATTCTGAAATTAGAGAGAAGGAAAAAGATATACAGATCAAGAACATGAATGAGATTATCGCCAAACAATCTTCACTAATCAAGACCCTGCTAGTTGAGATGAATGAAATTAAGAGGCACTTGAATATGCCAAACCAAATGACTGAAGCCGAAATTGATTCAATGACTGACTTCACAAAGTCTACATCTGGAGAAGCGGGAGGTAGTGGTTCTGGTGAAGCTGGTGGAGTAGGAGGTAGTGGTTCTGGTGGAGCCGGTGGAAGTGGATCAGGAGTGAATGTGGTTGATGGTAGTGGAGTCCCTAATGCTGAAGATTTGGATGAAATCAACGTAAGCGATGTAAATCTTTACAGTTTTGATACAGAGAAACAACCTGAGGTCGTCCAGGCTCAATTTCTCACGGATTTAGAGACTGCATCGCGTGGTTGAAACAGTCTTGTATATTTCATGTGATTTCTTACTCGCCGATCATCGATGAAAGACACATTAAAGAATTCTGGCTCACAGCCGTGTATGACGTTAGAGCTAAACCTGAATGCATCCGGGCCAGAGTTATGCAAAAAGATATAGTAATTTCAATGAAGACAATAGCTGAAGCGCTTAAACTGGAAGAAGATGTCGGCGATGTTACTAAGATGAATGATCTGGACGTGCTGAGAGGTTTTTAACGTGACATGGGATATGAAGGAGGAGAGTTGTGGAAGAATAAGAAGGAAATTAAGAAGTCCTTGTTGTCGAAGGAATGGAGATACATTGCCCATGTCTTCATTTCTTGCCTTGACGACAGAAAAGGTGGATCAGACGGTTTAAACTTGATTTGGGCTGAAGCCATGTTGTTGGTTTGCAGAGGCAAGAAGGCAAACATTCCTCAAAGGATTTTTGACGCTATGGTAGCAAATATTCAAGCTCTAAAGAAGTCTAGATGGCTGTTGTATCCGAGGTTCTTGGAAATGATTATAGAACACCTTGAGCCAGAATTGCCAAAGCAGAGTGTGGCTCTTATCGTTAATCCTATGCATCCTAGAATCCTGTCCGACTGTGCGGCAAAGAGAGCTGATTTCTCAGGGTACACCACTTACCTGCTGAAACATATGTATCCTGAGAAAAGGTATGATTACATTAAAAAACTGATTGAAGATGAGAAAAAGAGAAGAACTGATGGTAAGGAAAGTGAAAATGTAAAAGGCAAGAGAAAGCAGTACGTTAGAAGCTCGACAAAGGAACCAGCTGATGAAATTGAAGACGAAATTGAAGAAATGGCCCAGCTCCAAAGAAGATCAAAGCAAAAACGTACTGCTACTGCTGAAGAAGAAGTGTCGGCTGTCAAGAAGAGAAGGGTTGATCCCAGGGCTGAACTGGATGAAGATGTCATCAGAGGTGTAAATACCTCCTTGGCTAATGAATTGGGTATGATCAAGACCAAACTGGTTAATTCTGAAATTAGAGAGAAGGAAAAAGATATACAGATCAAGAACATGAATGAGATTATCGCCAAACAATCTTCACTAATCAAGACCCTGCTAGTTGAGATGAATGAAATTAAGAGGCACTTGAATATGCCAAACCAAATGACTGAAGCCGAAATTGATTCAATGACTGACTTCACAAAGTCTACATCTGGAGAAGCGGGAGGTAGTGGTTCTGGTGAAGCTGGTGGAGTAGGAGGTAGTGGTTCTGGTGGAGCCGGTGGAAGTGGATCAGGAGTGAATGTGGTTGATGGTAGTGGAGTCCCTAATGCTGAAGATTTTGATGAAATCAACGTAAGCGATGTAAATCTTTACAGTTTTGATACAGAGAAACAACCTGAGGTCGTCCAGGCTCAATTTCTCACGGATTTAGAGACTGCATCGCGTGGTTGAAACAGTCTTGTATATTTCATGCGATTTCTTACTCGCCGATCATCGATGAAAGACACATTAAAGAATTCTGGCTCACAGCCGTGTATGACGTTAGAGCTAAACCTGAATGCATCCGGGCCAGAGTTATGCAAAAAGATATAGTAATTTCAATGAAGACAATAGCTGAAGCGCTTAAACTGGAAGAAGATGTCGGCGATGTTACTAAGATGAATGATCTGGACGTGCTGAGAGGTTTTTAACGTGACATGGGATATGAAGGAGGAGAGTTGTGGAAGAATAAGAAGGAAATTAAGAAGTCCTTCTTGTCGAAGGAATGGAGATACATTGCCCATGTCTTCATTTCTTGCCTTGACGACAGAAAAGGTGGATCAGACGGTTTAAACTTGATTTGGGCTGAAGCCATGTTGTTGGTTTGCAGAGGCAAGAAGGCAAACATTCCTCAAAGGATTTTTGACGCTATGGTAGCAAATATTCAAGCTCTAAAGAAGTCTAGATGGCTGTTGTATCCGAGGTTCTTGGAAATGATTATAGAACACCTTGAGCCAGAATTGCCAAAGCAGAGTGTGGCTCTTATCGTTAATCCTATGCATCCTAGAATCCTGTCCGACTGTGCGGCAAAGAAAGCTCATTTCTCAGGGTACTCCACTTACCTGCTGAAACATATGTATCCTGAGAAAAGGTATGATTACATTAAAAAACTGATTAAAGATGAGAAAAAGAGAAGAACTGATGGTAAGGAAAGTGAAAATGTAAAAGGCAAGAGAAAGCAGTACGTTAGAAGCTCGACAAAGGAACCAGCTGATGAAATTGAAGACGAAATTGAAGAAATGGCCCAGCTCCAAAGAAGATCAAAGCAAAAACGTACTGCTACTGCTGAAGAAGAAGTGTCGGCTGTCAAGAAGAGAAGGGTTGATCCCAGGGCTGAACTGGATGAAGATGTCATCAGAGGTGTAAATACCTCCTTGGCTAATGAATTGGGTATGATCAAGACCAAACTGGTTAATTCTGAAATTAGAGAGAAGGAAAAAGATATACAGATCAAGAACATGAATGAGATTATCGCCAAACAATCTTCACTAATCAAGACCCTGCTAGTTGAGATGAATGAAATTAAGAGGCACTTGAATATGCCAAACCAAATGACTGAAGCCGAAATTGATTCAATGACTGACTTCACAAAGTCTACATCTGGAGAAGCGGGAGGTAGTGGTTCTGGTGAAGCTGGTGGAGTAGGAGGTAGTGGTTCTGGTGGAGCCGGTGGAAGTGGATCAGGAGTGAATGTGGCTGATGGTAGTGGAGTCCCTAATGCTGAAGATTTGGATGAAATCAACGTAAGCGATGTAAATCTTTACAGTTTTGATACAGAGAAACAACCTGAGGTCGTCCAGGCTCAATTTCTCCATCTTATTGACGAAAGCGATGAAGAGGGTGAAGTTGATGTTCTTTCAGAGCCTGAATGCTACTCTTTGAAAGAAAATTCTCTTATATATCAAGCTAAGATAAGTTCTGTAAGCGAGGAGGTCATTGATCTAAAAAGAGATGAATGGTTCACTAAGCCGAAAATTGAAGATCAGACCCCTCTTTTTCAAAATTTCTCACATCAAAGGAAGAAAGATTCTGATAGGCATATCATCAGCTGGAAGTTTAATACTGATGTTCATGTCTTTATGATTAAAAGAAGAGGGGGTAGCATCTCCTACATACGCAAACGTGAGAGTTTCAAGACCTTACCCAGATGGGATCTGAGGAGGTTGGCTGAGCTCCCCCTCATTGATGAAGACAAAAGCATAAGGGCTGAAAATTTGAGAAAGATGCTTCAGCAGGCCGCAAAAGACGACTTTGTATCTTTTGGGTATACGAAAGGTCAAAGGATGAAGTCAAAGACAGAAATCGATGAAGTGACCGGAAAGCCTAAGGTTTATTTGAAGTTCAAACCGGCTAAAACTATGAGCAGGATTAGAATCCCGGATCAACAGACGTCAAGATTGCAATCATTCAAGAAATGGTTCTATGACAATCAATCCGGTGAAGCTGTTATAAGAATTGGAGAAGATGCGGAGATAAGATTGTTCGATCCAATGGAAGTCCTTTCCTTTAGCAACGATGACTTACAGACCTTGTGCGAGAATCCTATCAGATATGGGGCTGGAGATGACACTGCAGAAGAGGCAAACTTGTTTATGAGGGTTGCCAACAAAGCCCGGGGAATTATTAAGGAAATCAAGGATTTAGCGCTAAAAGTAAGGGCTGGTGAAGATAAGATGGAAGAGGATAGAGACTTGGCAAATCGGATGACCAAATCATGGAGCGGTCTTGGAGAATCTACGGATCATGTTGAAAATCCTGTTGAATCCCCAGTTGCTAATGAGCCAATGATTGTGGGGGAATCAGAGGCTGAAATCCCCGTTGCTGAAGGGTCTACTGTTTTGGGGGAACCGGAGTCTACTGATTTGAACGAAGCCGGAGCTGAAGAATGAAGATTCAATTGGCTGAATCCCTCCCTAGGGGGAATATTGAAGATCAATGTAGGGAGGAATTCATCGTTTTGTTTAGATAGCTTGTTTAGATTAGTTTATCTTGTATTTTGTCTATTTCGGTAGCTAGCGACACAACCGAGCGAAGCTGAGTTTCGCTCGGTACCTAGTTTAGACTGTCTCAGTGACAGTTTCGCTTGGCCAGCGAAACTGCCAGCGAAACTGCCTACTGAACAGTATATAATAGCCGCCTTTGTGCAGCCAAATGTAACTTTTGCAACCTTTGAACCCTAATACAAGAAATCTGCGTTTTTGGTAAGTTTTGGTGACGGCTAGGAGCTTTTCATATCATTATTGTAGCTGTAATCATCTCTTATCATCATCTTGGTTCATGTTGTGATTGTTCAATACTTGAAAACCCATTTGAGCTATTGAATATCATCTTTGTTGTTGTTTATTTGGTTTTCTTCTCAAAACATCATCATTTGCACTGTAAAAGATCAGTGAGGACCAACACACTTTGTGAAAATTAAATATTCTTTTGCAAAATCAGTTTTTGTTGACAAATAATCATTTGAATCTTTTACTTACAACTTTCAGAAACATGTCATCCGTTATGAATTACGACAATGAGCTCGGTACTGGAAACAAGCCCCATGTCTAGAAGACATAAATAATTTCCTTAATTGGAAAGACAGAATGTTGAGCTATCAGAAGACATAAATAATTTTCATACATGATTACAATTTGATCCAATCAATTGAACATGGTCCTCACATTCCCATAGACAAATTGATAATGGAAGGGTGGTGAACTTAGATATAAAAACCTGGACTAATAAAGATAAATTGTTGGTTACTAGAGATCACAAAGCTTTTGCCTCACTTACTATGGCATTGCCTTTTAAAATATATCATAGCAATGACTTTGATGAATACAAATCTGCTCATTCATTGTGGAAGGCAGTCTCAGAAAAACTTGAAGGTAATGTTGAGCTATCAGAAGGGAAGAAGGAGTTACTGCAAAACAATTTGATATTTTCAATTATGTTCAAGGAGAACTCTAGATGCACAAGTTACGAGATTTAACTTGTTTTTTAGTAAGAAAATATATCAGAGCAATGGCTTTAATGAATACAACTCTGCTCATTCATTGTGGAAGGCACTCTTAGAGAAACTTGAAGGTAATGATGAGCTAAATGAATGGAAGAAGGAGCTACTACAAAGGCAATATTTTTAATTATTTTCAACGAGAATCTCTGGATTCACAAGTTACAAGATTTAACTTGTTACTGAGTAAGATGAGAAAGATAGGAATTGAAATATCTGAGAAGTAAAAGGTGAAAAAGTTGTTTGATGCTCTGCCAGCTGCCTCGAGTACCCCGTGGATGATGATCAAAATAACTGGTAGTCTTGATGAGATGACACTGATTAAGTTTGTTGCCTCTATCAAATCATATGACATAATAAAGAGGAATATGAACCATGGAATGACTACGTAAACCTCTAATATATACTAAAAAATTAGTGGTATTGCTCCTTTTTCGGGTATTACTGGTCCATGTAACATCTCACATTGGTTGGGAAGGGGAACGAAAGCTTCCTTATATGGGGCTGGATACCTTCCCTATCAGACGCATTTTAAAACTGTGAGGGGCAGATGCCCGAGGGCATGCCGGCTACCAAAGCGGACAATGTTTGATATGCTTGCTTGGGCTATTACAAATGGTATTAGAGCCACGGCCAGGCCGGTGTGCCAGCAAGGATATTCGGCTCCCTAAGGGGGTGGATTGTAACATCCCACATTGGTTGGGAAGGGGAACAAAAGCTTCCTTATATGGGGCTGGATACCTTCCCTATCAGACGCGTTTTAAAACCGTGAGGGGCGGATGCCTGAGGGCATGCTGGCTACCAAAGCGGACAATATCTGACACGGTTGCTTGGGCAGTTACAAATGGTATCGGAGCTAGGGCCGGGCCGGTGTGCCAGCGAGGACGTTGGGCTCCCTAAGGGGGGTGGATTGTAACATCCCACATTGGTTGGGAAGGGGAACGAAAGCTTCCTTATATGGGACTGGATACCTTCCCTATCAGACACATTATAAAACCGTGAGGGCGGATGCCTGAGGGCATGCAGGCTACCAAAGCGGACAATATCTAATATGGTTGCTTGGGCTGTTACAGCCCAACTCTTTCAACCACAAATGTAGGAATGAGAATCTATAATGGAATAACTTCAAAGGATGTTGCCTCAGAATATGGTGATTATGTGCATGTAAGTTATGATTCAAGCAACTATGTTCCTAAGCAACCAATTCAAAGTAAATCTGTGAATGCCCAACCGGCACAACCAGACATTACCCAATCTGATGGTGCTAAGAATGCTGAATCTAGTGGTTATCAAATTAGTAGTGAACATGTTAGCTTTTTTACATCTTTTATATCCAACTATGAAGCTTTGATGGCAGGGAAACTGACTCCTGTAACCTTTCAATATGAAGACCTAACCCAGATCAAACCTAATGATCTTGAAGAGATGGATTTATGCTAGCAGATGGCTATTGTTTCCCTTAGGGCTAAGAGTTTTATGGAAAGAATTGGGAAAAAGAAACTACTAAATTTGTATCTGGGTTTAGATAAGTTCAAGCTTAGATGCTACAATTATCAAGAATTAGGTCATGTTATAGAGATTGTTTGAAGTAGAAAGAAGTTTAAAGTATTGAAGGTCCTTAACTGAAAATTGTTGAAATAAGTCTCGAAAGGCCTTCTACTGAGAACAAGAAAGAAGAAAAGACCCCAAAGGCTCTCGTTGGTGAAAGAGACTATGACTGGAATGCTAAAATGGGGGAGGCAAAATTCGAAGAAGCTTTGTTCGCTGAGTTGGTGAGAAGCTTATCAGAAAGAGACAAAGAAGAAATGTAGAAAGAGAAGAATGTGAAGGCTGAGTCTGTTATTGGAAAGAATTGTGAAGATAAGAAGAAAATCGGTGATGGTCAAGCAGGTGAAGTTGGTCGAGGTTACTCCCACTTCTCTGTAGCGTATTCTAATGCGGTAAGTTATGTTCTTGTACTATATTATGTGTTGCCAAACTTTTCAGATGCAGGGACGCCAATGCTTCACTCATCACAAAGAATGATAACTTAAATAGGCTATTAGAATCTTTTAAAAAGAACGAAATTGATTTTAAAACTAAACATGACTTAAGTCTTTTAGAAAACATAAAACTTCATCTTCATATATCAAGAACTACGAGATCACCCCTTTCATTCTGGGGTGACGGAGGGATCATACCATTCGAGCCTTTTTTTCATGCTTTCCCTGAGGTCTTGAGAAAGCTTAAAAAAATTTGTGGCAATTAAAATTCTTTATTGATAAGCTGAATGCAAAAATAGAAAGTACCAAACATAAGTTGGCAACTGCTGAGGCAAAACTGAGAAAATGGAATATGACGGCTATCAAGCTGAACAATTGCTAGAACGATCAAAGATATGAGAAGTGTAGGTGTGGAATTGGTTTCTTACCTAAGAAAGAATATTGCAGTATTCTACCACCGGATAACTTCACCAGAATGCCAGATTTCCATCTTGAAAATGATTTAGCTCATATTTTAAAAACTAACTCTGTTGATAATTCTGATGCAGATTTCATTATTAAAGATTTTGAAGAAAGTAGGGCGGGCATTGGCTTCAGTAGTTTCAAATCTAGCATAAATCTTCCCACGGCATGTCGTGGCGGAACTTCAAAATTATTTGTTAATGCACTTCCATTTCAACCCATTAAGTTTGTGAGAACTGGTGTAGAACACTCTCTAGACCCGACCACTACTCTTGTGAAGTCAGTGTTTTCTGGTAGCTTAAACTTAAATGCTTTTGTGAACAATGTGATGCATGGTAGCAATTTAGATAGGTATGAAAATATCTTCTCATCTCTAAGAATTCAAATGAAGTGATTATTGAGGATGTGGACATTTCAGTTGAATTTTCTCAGAAAATAGAGAAAATGTCACATCTTCAGATATCATCATAACTACTAAGCAAGATCAAAGATCAATTATTTTCATCACATACCACCTCCTGAAAATTAGAAAAGGATTTTGAAAATAAAAAGGAAGAAAACATGATAAACAAACCTTCCACATCAATAAAAATTGAGAATACTAGCTCAAAATGTTCTGGTTCATGTAGTGATACATCTAGTGCTAGTAAGCATAAACGTGGTATTAAATGCTATGTATGTGGTTGTGTTGGACAATTTGCAAGAAATTATGATAGAGATGCTGACAAAAAACAGACAGATCAACATGTTTCTTCGTCAAAATATGCTCAATCTGAAGCTTCTGCTCCAACCTAGGCAGAATCGTGTTGCTCTAAGTTTCAATCTTTGAAACACGGGTTAAACCATACTTTGAATAAAACCACTCGTTTTTCATGAAATTTGTACCAACCAAACCAATAATTAATTATGAGTTATCCTCCGAGAAAATCGAAAACTTTATAGTCAAAAGACCAAAAAGGAGGACGTACTACCAAGAAAACATGGTTTGGAGGGTCAAACAATCAAGTATGGTTCAGGTTGCTGTAACCTAGCTTATGGCATCCTAAGTTATTTGGTTTTCAAAAGATGTTTGTTAAAAGATATGCCATTTTTTTCCCATTGTGTGTGTTAATAAATAAACTGATTTTTCATCTCTTGTATGAAATTTATGTTTTTGTGCTATAATAAAAAGTAATAAAATTAAAGAATAATAAAAAATAAGAAAGGGAGTTCTTCTCTTCCCCTATGTTTCAAATGAATCAAATATACAAAATCAAAAGTTTTGGGGGAGAAAATAATGGCTTGAAAAATATCTTTTGTTTTAAAAAAATGTTTTTGAAAAATATATAAGTTTCAATCTTATGAGAAATGATAGATAAATTTATATGTTTTTATTCTCTTGCGTATACTGAGTAGATAAGGTCAAACGTCTTACTTGATAATGTATCATGTAGGCCTAGTATTCAATAAAGTAAACTATGTTTGTGATTCATATAAACTAAATTGTTGAATTAATGATCTACTATAAGCTATGATATTGCACATTCTTGTAAATCATATTGCTTGATTACATTTCAGTATGGCTTAAGTCTGTGCACACATTATTTTCTCATAAGTTGACAGATTACAATCTTTATTACATAAGAAACACTTTTTGCTTCCTTTGCTTTCTACGTGATATTTTAACTTCGGTATTGCATTAGTTTTGCGTTTTTCTTTGTTTAATTGCAAGTTACAATCTGTTTCAGTTTGTTAGGGTTTTGTTAATCGTCTTCTACAACATCGTGTTGCAAATAAAAGAGGTTAGTTTTTTTACAATCATATCAATAATCCATTAAACATCACGTTTCAATGGTTGAGTTCAATGATTTCTGAGAAATCTCAGAAATTACGAGAACGATGATTCGCTTTTTGCGATATGATGATGTTTTTCTCGCACAGTTAAAATCTGCGAGAAGTTTGTAGGATCGGTGTTAAACA
>JBCNJP010014012.1:0-11550 GCA_039602395.1 Deinandra increscens subsp. villosa
CCAATGTTAATCATGGAATGAAGATTCTGGGTTGGAAATATGATGAAGCTTTCGATGCTTTTATTGTGAAGAGACGGAATGGATACGTTCAATTCTTTGCTGACTTCAAAGCTCTTACAAGCCTCTTCTCATGGGAATTGAAGCAGCTCAAATACCTGGACTTGGTGAACCATACAAAACATAGTAAAGGTATTAGAGCTGAACACCTGATCAAATCAGCCTATGATGACAAAAGGTTCAATCTGAATCCTGAAGAAGAAAGAAGAGCTCAGATAGCTGAAGAAAAGAAGCGACTCCGTGCACCCCAGGAATTTCAATTGCGCTCATATTCATTAGAAGAAATTCCCAATAATCAGCTATGTATAACTCCCCAGGAATTTCAATTGCGCTCATATTCATCACTGTAGGAATTGGGTTCAAGCTTTCCCCAGCCCCTTCTCATCAATGGACTCCTGACATATACGAAGGAGTGCGGTTCGTTCGATAAATTCCTACCTCTCTATCTATCTCTTAGATGTTTGGATTTTTCAAAACTCCATGGACATGCAGGAGAGAAATGCTATCCCCACTCGGACCAAGACAGAACTTTTACTTGTTCAAATAACAATTAAGGTGAAGCAGGGTCAGTTGGTGATCGAAAGGGAAGGTGCTAAGTCTATTAGATTATTTGCTGCCATTGAGTTAAGAATGTTGTCAAGATCATACATTAAGCTCATCTATTACCAGAAGATGCGGACCATCCCTACTCAGCTTAGACTATACGAATGCTACGATGCTAACTACTTCTTGATGTTTCTGAACTGGTGGTGCAATCAGCTTGCTGGTATTGGTAGGTTCAAGCTTGACGAAGAGATGTTGAGGACTGCAACCTGTTGGTTGATGGAAGAAAATGGTTCAAGTGTGGTTCTTGACAAGGCAAAGAGGTTAGTCGAGCTTAACAACTACAATGACCTAAAGAAACTGGTATGGCAAGACCTCTGGAGGCTGTATGATCTGGGAATTCATGTCCTTTCAGACAATCACAGAGAAGATGCTAGAGAAAACTGGAGGTTCCTGCTCAAGTTAGTCGGCCAGGTTGGTTAAAGCTCAAGAAGTTTGCATTGCCAACATGGGTGGAAATTGTTAGAGCTTATTTATGTTGGCAACACAAACTATTTATCTTTTTGATGTTTATTTGTAATTTTACTTTGGTTTGTACTTAACTTTGATTATGTACTTTGTTATCTTTGATTATGTTTATATATGAAGTTTTTGTCTAAGTGTTAGCGTAGTTGTATTTCTCCTTAACGAACTTCTTGTATATTAAACTTAGCGGACTTGATTAATTCTTAGCGAACTTGTCGTTGAACTTAGCGTACTTGTTTGTTAATTGTCCTAGCGAACTTGTTTTGCTCCTAGCGAACTTGATTTGTTCCTAGCGAACTTAAACTATTCCTAGCGTACTTAAGTTGTGCTTAGCGTACTTGTTAGCGGACTTGTTTGTGTCTAGCGAACTTGTTAGCGGACTTGTTAATGCTTAGCGAACTTCTTAGCGAACTTCAAATCATCAAAAATCAAAGTTCATAAAAATGACGATTGAGGGCATCTATAGATGCGAAATGATGTTAGGATCAAAAGACACAACTAACACAAACCTCAAAAATCACTCTAAGTGACCGAAATTGGACCAAACAGTAGATTATGTGAAAAAGTTAAAGAATCTCGAAAAATGCTTAACAAATCTTCAATACTTGATGTTAAATAGTGAAATCAGTGCCAATGATTTCGGTTTCAGTAGTCTAAGACTCGATAATAATCAATTTCAGCAAGAACACACACAAAAAGGCTCTCTTGTAGAAAATAACCAGGAGGAACACGTTTTAGGGTTTTCACTTTAGTATTTATACTACAAGAGAGCCTGGGACAAATAGAATGTTTGACACAAACCAATCATTACCTAGAATTCAGCAAAATATTCTAACAGAATAATAAGTACGCTAAGCATATAAAGAAGTACGCTAAGAATTAAACAAGTTCGCTAGAACTTGTGAAGTTCGCTAAGAAGTTCGCTAAGCATTAACAAGTCCGCTAACAAGTTCGCTAGACACAAACAAGTCCGCTAACAAGTACGCTAAGCACAACTTAAGTACGCTAGGAACAGTTTAAGTTCGTTAGGAACAAATCAAGTTCGCTAGGAGCAAAACAAGTTCGCAAGGACAATTAACAAACAAGTACGCTAAGTTCAACGACAAGTTCGCTAAGAGTTAATCAAGTCCGCTAAGTTTAATATACAAGAAGTTCGCTAAGGAGAAATACAAGTACGCTAACACTTAGACAAAAACTTCATATATAAACATAATCAAAGATAACAAAGTACATAATCAAAGTTAAGTACAAACCAAAGTAAAATTACAAATAAACATCAAAAAGATAAATAGTTTGTGTTGCCAACATAAATAAGCTCTAACAGACACATTTGTCCCAAATGACCTTAATTCCCCGAAACACACCTTATTGGGCCATCATTGGTCCTAAACACAACTTATTGGTTACATACACACCTTATTGGGACTCATTGGTCCCAACTGACCCTCATTTCCCCTAAACACACCTTATTGAGCCATTATTGGTCCTAAACACAACTTATTGGTTACATACACACTTTATTAGGAATCAGTGGTCCCAACTGACCCTCATTTCCCCTAGACACACCTTATTGGACCATCAGTGGTCCTAAACAAAACTTATTGGTTACTTACACACCTTATTGGGACTCATTGGTCCCAACTGACCCTCATTGCCCCTAGACCCACCCTATTGGGCCATCATTTGTCCTAAACAAAGCATATTGGTTACATACACACCTTATTGGGACCCATTGGTCCCAACTGACCCTTATTGCCCCAAAACACACCTTATTGGGCCATCATTGGTCCTAAACACAAATTTTTGGTTACATACACACCTTATTGGGACTCATTTCTCCCAACTGACCCTCATTTCCGCTAAACACACATTATTGGGACATCAGTTTTCCTAAACATGCTTATTGGTTATATACACACTTTATTGGGACTCATTGGTCCCAACTAACCCTCATTGCCCCTAAACACACCTTATTGGGCCATCATTAGTCCTAAACATGCTTATTGTTTATATACACACCTTATTCGGACTCATTGGTCCCAACTGACACTCATTGCCCATAAACACATCTTATTGAGATATCATTGTTCCTAAACACAACTTATAGGTTACATATACGCTTATTGTGACTCATTGGTCCCAACTGACCCTATTTCCCCTAAACACACCTTATTGGGCCATCATTGGTCCTAAACACAACTTATTGGTTACATACACACCTTAATGGGACTCATTGGTCCCAACTGACCCTCATTTCCCCTAAACACACCTTATTGGGCCATCATTAGTCCTAAACACAACTTATTGGTTACATACACACCTTATTGGGACTCATTGGTCCCAACTGACCCTCATTTCCCCTAAACACACCTTATTGGACCATCATTAGTCCTAAAAATAACTTATTGGTTACTTACACACCTTATTGGGACTCATTTGTCCCAACTGACCCTCATTGCCCCTAGACCCACCCTATTGGGCCATCATTTGTCCTAAACACAACTTATTGGTTACATACACACCTTATTGGGACTCATTGGTCCCAAATGACACTCATTTCCCCGAAGAGCACCTTATTGGGCCTTCATTGGTCCTAAACAAAACTTATTGGTTACATACTCACCTTATTGGGACTCATTAGTCCCAGCTGACCCTATTTCCCCTAAGCACACCTTATTGGGCCATCATTGGTCGTAAACACAACTTATTGGTTACATACACACCTTATTAGGACTCATTGGTCCCAACTGACCCTTATTTCCCCTAAACACACCTTATTGGGCCATCATTGGTCCTAAACACAACTTATTGCTTACATACACACCTTATTGGGACTCATTGGTCCCAACTGACCCTCATTTCCCCTAAACACACCTTATTAGACCATCATTGGTCCTAAACAAAACTTATTGGTTACTTACACACCTTATTGGGACTCATTGGTCCCAACTGACCCTCATTGCCCCTAGACCCGCCTTATTAGGCCATCATTTGTCCTAAACAAAACGTATTGGTTACATACACATCTTATTGGGACTAATTGGTCCCAACTGACCCTTATTTCCCCTAAACACACCTTATTGGGCCATCATTGGTCCTAAACATGCTTATTTGTTATATACACACCTTATTGAGAATCATTGGTCCTAACTGACCCTCATTGCCCTTAAACACAACTTATTGGGCCATTATTAGTCCTGAACACAACTTATTGGTTACATACACACCTTATTGGGACTCATTGGTCCCAACTGACCCTCATTGCCCCTAAACACACCTTATTGGGCCATCATTGGTCGTAAACACAGATTTTTGGTTACATACACACCTTATTGGGATTCATTTGTCCCAACTGACCCTCATTTCCCCTAAACACACATTATTGGGCCATCATTTTTCCTAAACATGCTTATTGGTTATATACACAATTTATTGGGACTCATTGGTCCCAACTAACCATCATTGCCCCTAAACACACCTTATTGGGCCATCATTAGTCCTAAACATGCTTATTGGTTATATACACACCTTATTCGGACATATTGGTCCCAACTGACACTCATTGCCCATAAACACACCTTATTGAGATATCATTGTTCCTAAACACAACTTAGAGGTTACATATACGCCTTATTGTGACTCATTGGTCCCAACTGACCCTCATTTCCCCTAAACACATATTATTGGGCAAATATTGTTCCTAAACACAACTTATTGGTTACATACACACCTTATTGGGACTCATTGATACCAACTTACCCTCATTTCCTCTAAACACACATTATTGGAACATCAACAATCCTAAACACAACTTATTGGTTACATACACACCTTATTGGGACTCATTGGTCCCAAATGACCCTCATTTCCCCTAAGAACACCATATTGGGCCATCATTGGTCCTAAACAAAACTTATTGGTTACATACTCACCTTATTGAGACTCATTGGTCCCAACTGGCCCTATTTTCCCTAAACACACCTTATTGAGCCATCATTGGTCCTAAACACAACTTATTGGTTACATACACACCTTATTGGGACTCATTGGTCCCAACTGACCCTAATTTCCACTAAACACACCTTATTGGGCCATCATTGGTCCTTAACACAACTTATTGGTTACATACACACCTTATTGGGACTCAATGGTCCCAACTGACCCTCATTTCCCCTAAACACACCTTATCTGGACCATCATTGGTCCTAAACAAAACTTATTGGTTACTTACACACTGTAAGTCCCGAATTAGGTCCTAACACGATATCTAATCTCTAGTAAGAGTGCGGAATCCAATTACTAGAGATGATTCAAGATTATAGATGGAGAAAACCAATTAAACACAATATAAACTAAACACTTAAACCTTGAATTCAGAAAATACGATGCACACGAATCCTTGGATTCGTCTGGTACACGATTTCTAGAGAGAATTCGATTCTCTCTCTCTGCCTCTCCTTGACTCCTCAAATGGCCAACACCCTCAAATGAGGATTATGTGAGTTTATATACTACTCACATAACCTTACAAGGCTTTCCAAGCCCAAGCCCAATACAATTAATTAAACTAATTAATTGTAGTAAACCCACTAAGCCCAGCCTAACCTATTTAATACACAAGCCACTAAAACCGACCCTTAAAATCTTTCCCTTGGCTTGTGGTATTAAATATGTTCATCTTTTAGAAATTGTTCTTCTTGACATGCTAGTGTAGGCGTTGATGAAGATTCTTTCTTTGACAATCTTCATTGCGCTTCACGCTCTTGGGAATTTGTCTTCATCAGCATCAGCTTGAACTTCTGAAAACTTGAACAAGTAATGAGAGGAGGATTCTCATAAACTTGCTTCTCTTAAAAAGACTTTGGTTCTTGCTGAATCAATAATAACTGTCTTCAGCTGCCTTTGAATTTAGAGGATAAAATTTTGAAACCTCTATTTTGGCAAACTTGGTTGTTGTTCTTCAGATTACACTATCTTGACTGATCTGCAACATTTGCTTCAACAAGTAACGTGATGTCTTTAGCTTGAATAGAACCAACAACTTCCCCTAAGCAGTTGCTTTTCCAGATAGGGAAGTCTTGTCCGGCTGGTTCTTTAACTTGAGCAGTAGCAGCAAATGACTTTTCATTAGATTCAATCATCATCCTGTCTGACATAATTACACAAAAAAAATACAAACCACCAGACATATGATGACTGCTGGTCTCAAGGTTAGTAGGTGAATAACATCATTTTAACCAAAAACCTTATTATGGTTTTCTATAAAACTTCCCCTTAACCCAAGACCTCTTTTGAAATCATTTAAGATAATACAAATGATCTCTTCTCCCCTTGGGATAATGCATATTATCTCCCCCTGAGATAATGATTCTAGTGAGATAATGCTTATCTCCCTATTATCCCTCCTTCTCCCCCTAAAAATTGGGTACATTTTTGGGGGGGGGGGGGGTCCTATTTTCTTGCACAAAACCCACACAAACAGATTGAAACTTCTCAAATTAACCTAGCCAGGCCATCAGAAAACAACAAAATTAACCCAAAGACTCACACAAGAACAACTAAATAATAAACAAATATGAATCATGTCAACACATGAGAAGGCTTCTAAGAGATCAAACCGTATGAATCCGACTGAGGAACCCTTTTCAGCTTCTGTTACTCGAACACGTCCAGGTGATTGCCAATATATTGATCCAATTTAAACTCAAAACTCTTTCCTTAATCCGGCTGTTTGTTACTTGTTTATCTTTTAATGTGCATTAATTATGGACAGAATATGAGCTTCAACAAATCCTAGGTATATAGCATTGCACTCTATCAAGCATATAAATTCCCTACCATATATTGTCACAACTTGAACCAGAAGTTTGTAACTGAGCTCGAGACTTGGTTGAGAAAAGAACAGAATAGATCATGAGAGATGGGTATAATATACAAAGACTTATTTGATTTCATCTCAGAGGCATTTTTCAGTCAGGCGTTAACCTTTCTTCAAACACATAAGAATCGTCACAAGTCAGGGCTGAAGGATTTTGGACACTAGAGGGTCTCTTCTAGCGTGCACTTTGGCATCTTTTGGGTTTTATAATATACAGCGATCTGTAAGCACGTTAGTAATCCTAACCAGGTCATTGCTCACGCAAAGTAGAGGTTAGGTTTACTAACACGTCGGTACAGTCTACACTAGGTCATTGCTTCCGCAAAGCAGAGGTGAGACTGACTAACGGCTTAAGTGTCCCCAGATCTTTGCTCATGCAAAACAGAGGAGACACCGACTTTTTGAGCTCAATTTCACACTCTTGCTGTCAAGCGTGTGTATCGGGAACTTGAACATGCAGTCAAATAGAAATGCAATTAACCTAAGTGTTGTTACCCAACAAACTGCCATACGTTATCTTTAAGTGTGTAACGCATACCTTTTCAGATTTTAAGAGTTGAGCCTATCAACACATCACCATGGATCGAGTCATTCACATCTGCCTTACGCGTGTCAGCCATCTTCAAAACGGACATTTTTATTTTGCTTTCCGACCTTCTCAAACACAAGCAAACAATTAAAAATTAAAAAGCACAAATAAAGAGGGGGCCTCCTTTCTAATTCTTCCCCTTGCTGTTTATTTTTTAATGACACTATTATATATATTTTTTTTCATCATTTTAATTTTTTTAATATTATATATATATATCTATATATATATATATATATATTTTTTTTTTTCATTCATTTTTTTTATTTATTCATTTTTTTCATTTGTTTCATTTTTTTTACTGACACACAAATAAGACAAAAACAAATAAATTTACATGCAACTGGCCAAGCTAATCTTCAAAGTATTTTAGCTGAAAATTTTTCAGAATTTGGGTTTTGACAAACACACAAACTTCACTGAATCAACATCCAAACAACCAACTTAACAGTTACCTTTGCTGATTTCGATATATTTACCTCTCACAAGGACACATACTCTCCATAGAAATTATGCATGACATGAGGTAGAGAGATGTATCCTATCATGTGCCTGGAACAATCACTTATCAATAAGCAAAAAATGTTAGTGATAGTCCTCCTTGACTGTTCCTGCACAAAGTGAGAGATCAGTTAGCCAATGGTACCCAGGCCATTGTGGTTCTGGGTACTCCCGAAGAGTCAATAAACGACACTTCCTTTAAACACATTCCTTTTGAGAAATCGGGGACTTGTGTTGTTGCTGACATGGTCTTTGGTTTCCAGGTCTGAGGTGATTTAACAGTTGTTTTAGTCACTTTTGGTGTTGTGACTTTAGGTGTTTCATCCTTCTTCAATTTAGGTCCATTTTTCAAAACAGTTTTAGTTACCTTGGGAGGGGTAACTTTAGGTTTTTCAGCCTTTTGTTGTTTTGAAAATTGTTTCTTCACCTTTTTATGAAAATTTTCATAATTTGGAAAAACATGTTTTTGATTTGAAAATTTTCGTTGTTCTTTGACAGTGCCCCAATGTTGATCAGAGGGTTTAACCTTAGGAATAGCAGTCTTCATTGCCTTAGGTGGTTGCACCCTCATTGGCTTCGACTTAACAGAATCCTGAGATGAAACCCTTTGACTCTGTGGATAGTAAGGCTCATAGGGGCGATACAAGCAGTTTCGGGCAATGTGACCAGCATTGCAACAATTAAAACAAGTCTGCTTCTTTGGGTAGAAGTCAGACATATAACCATTTGTCTTCTTGGGCTGTTGAGGAGCAGTATGACAGTTTGTCTGCATCGTAGACCTGTATGCAGATCCAATGTTGACTTTTGGCTGGTTCCAAGAAGCTTGAGTAGAGTTTGTCTTTGCTGTTCTTGTGCTCCCTGTACCCTTTGATGTTGAAGCACCATTTCTCCAATTGGAACCACACAAAGAGATAGGAGACACAACCACTCCTTTGAGTTTTTCATCTTTGATCACAGCAGCAGATCTTGCATTTGGTGACTTAATCGTGATCTTTGGTCTTTCAGCTCTAACTTCACTTGCTGATTCATCGGTGGACGAACCCAAACCTTTGAACTTTGAACTTTGAACTAAAGGAGGGTAGCTCGTATCCATAACCTTGCTCTTCATCGAACATAGATCCAGAAGTCATGAATATATTCCCCTCAGGCCTTGTTGTCATAATTACCTTCTCTCGCTTCACTTCATCAACCAATTTGAAATATACAGTATCTACTTGTGGATACTGTTTCAGCTTCTTCTCAGCAACAGGCGAGATTGTCTCATTTGAACTGGAACCAACACCCTCAGATTTGGAGTTATGACATATGTTGTACTTTTGGCTTCTTCTCAGCAACAGGCGAGATTATCATCAAGTAAAAGCCCAACAATATATCTGGGAACTGGTGGAGGAATGATACTATTTAGAGCTTCAGATTTCTCTGTCCCATGCCCAGCTTTATCCTTCCCAACCTGACCAGTCACTATTGCACAAGATAAGGATTTATAGAAACACGATACGATCTTACTACTGCATGATTCGGTAATCAGAGAATGAACACGATGTAAATAAAGCTTCGCTTTATTGATTCACTTAGAGATACAATGTAGAGAAAGAAAACACCTTAAGAACACACAGTTAAGAGATATGAAAATGACAGAACTAGTTGACTCTCTCTAACACAAACTATTTATAGTAGACACATGCTAGCTGGCGGACCACTAGCGTACCATTTGGTACGCCCGGACCAAATGAACTGCGGACCATTTGGTCCGGCCATCTTAGTATATAGCCACTACAACTCACACAGATGCTCTTGTCTAGATACAATACACGAGACACAACGTTAGCATAGGAATATGCTTCTACAAACTCCCCCTTAATGTGTAGTGTATCTAGCTATCTATCCATCTAACAAAACTTCAGTCTTCAATCTTCAACAGCAGTGCATCTGATTTTCAACTTAAAATCTTGTCAGAATTAGAGATTGCATGGCTGGATCAATCTTGAAAAATCTTTGAACTTCAAGATCCACTTGTGAAAGATATAACATACTCCCCCTTTCACCATGCTTGAGTCTTGTCACACAGAAACCTGCAATTTCAGACGACAGAAACGCGGCTTTCTTTTTCTTTTGAAAAATAATTTAATCTTGGCGCAAAACTTCTCTTCGAGAATCCAAGATATAGTTTTGAAATTTTGATGTCGTATCTTGTATCGATCGGTCGAAAACAAATAAGAAATAAAATCTTTTTGGCTTTTTGAAACTTTATATTAAAACACACCAAAAATCTTTTTGGATTTTTCTAAGTTTATGCTAAAACACATCTAAAATCTTTTTGAATTTTTCAAATATGAAACATAACTGCAATACAGAATCAGACACTATTTTTGTCTTTTGTGAGAAAGATCACAACTTGGGATCATATTGGATATAACATGCTGAACTACACTTCAATTTCAATTACTTCAGCACACAAGTCATGTCGATTACCGGTAAAATTTGTCCATTTTAAACTCAGGCACAATCATACTCATACCATCTGGATATGTTATTGTATTGATTAGATTTGCATTGACCAGTGTACCCCACACTATCAGACATACTCAGATATGTTTTTGCTTTTTATATCACACTTTGTGATTTCATTTGTGATTTAATCACATAATGATTGTATTCATGATTCAGTCAACTGTGTTCCATGCAAAAAGAAATAAGAACGTTAAATCGTCTACCTTAAGGTCGATCTTTCGATACGCAGATAAGGCTTCGGATTTAACAAAATAAGAAAATAAAAAAGTTGAAATTGTATAACCCAACAACAATCAGGTCGGTACTCCAGTACACGCAGAGAAAGTCCGATGAGTTATACGAAACACCAAAGAAAATAAAGCAGAACGTCAAACGGAAAACAATCAGGTCGATCTTTTGATACGCAAAGAAAGTCCGATCGTTTGACAAAATAAAGAAAATCAAACAAGTTTAAATCTTTGCAAAATGAACACATGTATACACAGTGACTTCTCATTTTCTTTTTCACATATCTTTTCTTTGATATCATGAGATATGCACCAAGATGTTGTCCACTTGGTCAAGCATAAGTATTTAATGTGATTATCACATCTGAATACTTTCTGATTTAATGCTGAGCCTACCGAGCACATCGAACAATGATCTTATGGCTTTTTCATCTATTTTATCCATGAGCCGGACACGTAAGCCAATGTACCATCATTTCCCAAATATGTCGGATTAATTTCTCATTTTTTAATGTTTTTGTATTTTTCCATTTTTCGATGTTTTTGTATTTTTCATTTTCTCCCCCTTAAAAAGAAAACTCTATTTTTGGATTTTCATTTTAACAAAAACACAAAAACACTATTTTTGATTTTTCAATGTTCTCTCCCTAAACTACAAACAAAATGCATGAACGAAAGAAAATTGACCAATCGATACTGATACCAGTTCAGTTTAAGCT
>JBCNJP010014013.1:0-11550 GCA_039602395.1 Deinandra increscens subsp. villosa
ATGTGGTAGACCTAATGCTAATCAGCCTATTTGACCGTGGTCCCGAGAGGACACGGGGGAGGCAAAAACCGCGATGACGTAGGTCCGCACCGTACGGGATGGCTCGGCCCCCACAAATAAGTCAGCTTTGGTACAAACTTCCTTAGAGCATGGAACAACGGATTAGCTACCCGCGATATCGGTTGAGTCCTTTAACTTTACGGAACTAGTACATACCCGATGACGTAGGTCACGGACAAACCATTTATAAACTGAGATTTAATTACGAGCATTGCTTTTCACAAATAAATGACTTGTAAGTATACCTTGACACGAATTATAATTATGAGACTGGGCCAATGCATGACAAGCCCACTGTGAACTCACCAACCGTTAGGTTGACACTTGCGTGGTTTAAACTTTTGCAGATCGCTAAGGAGTATCCTCCAGAGGTTGGCATGGCACGTGAAGACTCTTATTTTTGATTTAACTTAAATTGGGGATTTACAAAACAATGAATTTGTAAGGCACGTGGTTAGTGCCAGGATAATTATTTTTCCGCTGCGTATGTAAATTTAAGACTTTGATTTATAAATTGTGGTTGAACTAACCCTGATTCGTTTAGTATTTGTAACTATGGTTGTGGATCCTGGTCTAGTCGCGCCCCTTAACGGTATAAACTCCGTTAGTGGTATTTTGGGGGTGTGACAGATATATAGTATCGTTAGAATGTTTATGTATATACAAAGGTTGGGTTTTATAGAAAACCAATATTTTGTAAAAAAACAAAAAAAAACCAAGAAAAAAAATTATTTTTTTAAAACTTTTTTTATATGTTTCTTATATAGTATCGTTGAAATTAATAATGCATTATGCAAAAATAATATAAAATTGGTTTATGAATGTCAGTTCTTTGTTTTTTACATTATTCGCATAAATCACGTCCATATTTAAGTTAAGTTTCTTCTTTTTAAGTAATTTTAATTATAATGCATTATGCAATACTATTAGTACTATTGCATGATGCATTTATAAAAAATCACCAAACTTTTTTTTTTAAATTTTTTCCCCATAAATAAAGCTAATAAAATTATAGACTTTTTGGTGAAATTCTTTTTAAAAAGGAAAAATTGCATGAAATAATCCAAACTTTTCCCCGTTCGCAAATAATAATCCCACCTTTCGAAATTGCAAGGGGCAGTCCCACCTTGTCATTATTTTGCAACGAACAGTCCCTCCGTTAAAAAAAATTAACGCCGTCAAATACTGATGACGTGTAATCCGATGTGTACTCCGGCGACCTGAGATTTTTCCGGCGACCTGCGATTTTTCCGGCGAACCAAACCCAAAACAACCAACCAACTTCAATCAAGCATATCTTGATAAAAAATTGACGAAAATCGAATCCGAGAAATGCGTTGAACTCGTATCCACTAGACGAACAAATCTAGCACCATACTTGATATGTTTCGTTAAGCTTTGAAGGCCGAATAACTTGCTCCGACAACTATGAAAAATCGAGTAACTGTGATTTGCTCAAAACACACGAAATTGAAAACCGATTGTTGAAATAGACTCGTGTGATCAAACTGAATGTGTAGGTATCAATATTACACAAGATCGTTGAGTTTTTCGTATGTGTGTTCTTCCAAGTTCTTCAATGGTGATTTGAGAAATACTCAACCATATCGTATAAATTTGGTACCAATAGAATCGTTTTTATCACACAAATTTGTTGCAACAATCAGAACGTGTTTTGGTGTTGATTTGAGAAGATTTCAATTTCACAAAAAACTTAGTTCGTCGGAGATAGTCGTTCGATGCTCAAACCTCATCAAAACATATCAACTATGGTACTAGTTTGAATCCTCTCGTCGTCACGAATCTGTAGCAATTTACGGAATCGATTTTCGTCAAGATTTGAAGAAGATATGTTAGTTTGAAGGTGGTTGGTTAATTGGGTTTTTGTTGGTGGCTGGTGGCCGGAGAAGACGACCGGAGATGGTGGTGGCTGGTGGCCGGAGAAGACCGGAGGTCGCCGGAGAAGACGTAAGTGTTTGCACTGTGCACGTTCAATTTTGCAAAACTAAAATAATTTTTTTCGCCCTCGACATATGCATTTTCAATCGCCTATTTTTTGTTTCGTTAATTTCACGGTATTTCAAAGTAATACGAACACCTTTTATGGGCGTCTCAATGGATCAACAAAGTAAAGCTAGAGCTTGGGGCCTCTAGAAATTTAGGGCCTCAATTTTTATTGGAAAATCTATGTGTTCTGACTTTTTTTTTTCAATTGGGCTAGTGCTTCATATAAGGAGTCCAGTTAGAGAAAATTAAAAAAGAAGTTGCTACATGGTTAAATGTAATGACCAAAATTAGGTTAGAGGGCAAGAGAATATCCCACGTCTAGGAACTTGAGATGAAGAGAAATTGAGATTAATGAATATTGATGGTCATGGAACTCGATAGGTAGAGAAATCTGAGTTCTTGTCTTCTTGAATATATGAAACCTACTAATTGCTAAATTGATTGTTTGATTTTGGATTTGTCCTTCTGATTTGAACACGAAATCTAATTGTTAAAATTTGCATTCGTGATTCGTGAATTTGGTATTCGTGGCCCTATTGAGAAATCTCAATTCTGGTATAAGTTATAGGTCAGAAATGCAAGGCCAACTTATATTATATGTATTCATCAAGAATATTGCACTCTAAGTGTTTGTTTATATGCCAAAATCATTACAGCCTTATGATTTAGGAAGACAAACCTTCGGAGAGTTCTGTAAATAGAGGTAATATAAGCAATCTCAGTGATTTTTAGTTTAGTTTAGAACATAATAAAAAGATTACTTCACTAATTGTTTCATTAGACCTTATTGTTACTAGAGTTTCAACGGTGAAGAGACATACTCTAATCAAATCATGGGAAGAAACTGAGAAATCTGTTCTAGATTTTTTTTTGTAAGCCTTGTAGCCGATTTGTAACATCCCGATTCTTATATGGTTAAATTCCCGTTAACGTCAAGTTAAATAAAGTTGTAGTTAAAATTTAGCCCCAAATATTAGTAGATATTTCTTTAATGTGAAAGTATGGGGTATATTGTGTAATATGATATTATGGTTAAAAATTAAACAAAGGTTGAATTTAAAGGGGCCATAATTGTAATTATGCAAAAATTAAATAAAGAAAAGAGATGGAGAGGGATGGTGGTCGTGGGTTACGACCTGGAACAAATCCCAGGCCCCTCTCCTTCTTCTTCTTCATCGAAATTCAGCAATCATGGGCATAGGGGCTGCGATTTTGGCTAATAACTTGGAGTTAGAAGTGGTTTTCATTCCCTAGACTACTCTTGGTGTCAAGTAAGCAAAACCCCAACTCCTTGCATGTGATAATCTCGAAAATTAAGACCTCAAAACTGCAATTGATGCTTAAATTGTGTGTTATATGATGTTAGGAACATTATTTGTAGCATAATTTATTATCTTGATAAGTAATTGGTGTAGTAGGCATCACTTTCTTACACTTGAACATCCATGGTAGATGACTACTTATGATGGTCATGAAATTGGTTCCAATGATGGATTTCTAGCTTGTAATTGATGTCACTTGTATAATTGATGATGGGTTGGAAGGGATTCCACCCAATTTGTGTTAAATGGTAGATAGAAAGGTTCAAAAGATTGAGTTTCATGTATGTATGGAATTATGCACACTAGGTGTTTGTTGAAATGCCTCACTTAGATGGAATGCTTGAATTCATGACTAAATGTAGGTATGTACACTACTAAGGATCATGAAGTAGGAATGTGCATGAAATGTGAAATCCATGCTTGTTAGATGTGTTAAATGGAATAATGTAAAACCATAAAAATGATAAAAATCTTGTTGTGGGGCTGTTTTGTAAGGGTTGTGTAAGATCACTCGTATGTCCGTTTGGGATGTATGATATACGGTCGAAAAGCTTGTTGTGAGTACTATGTTTCGTGTTTGAACACTAGAAGCTGAATCTGATGTATAATGGGTCAAAATGACCCGTTAATATGGTCACTCAATTTTCCAGCATGCTGTTTGGTTAAAAATATAGTTGCTGTTCTGTTTTTATAAAAATTGTATAAAATCATAGAAAAATCGTTAGAAGGTGTACCATATACGCTTAGAAAGGTCCTTCAGTATACTACCTTTCCTCTTTGATCATGGAATGTTAGAAAAATTCGTAGATGGGTCAAAAATGACCATTACTGCAGCACTGCTGAAAATGTGCACATGAGTTCATGTTTTAAAAGGCTAGTAAGAGTAAACAAGTTGAATTGCTTGTATATTGATAATTTGTGATATACACCTAACATGGGTGATAACCTTAGTAGGTAACAAAGTGGAAGGAGCAAACGGAAAGCGGGTAGTAATGGTTAAAGCTCTCGAGGTAACCTTTATGTTATGTTACACATTTAGTTTATTGCCCATTATGGTTATAATGTTATGTAATGCAACTTGACGAGTAAAGTGTTAAACTTGTTCAAATCGGAAAGGTATGAATATGCTAAGAAGAGTCAAAATCTAGCTAATTGATGATGTGCCTAAACAAGGTTACATTATGACATCATAGATGTATAATGTTGAATCTTGTACGGTATGGATACATGGGGGCTAAATAGCATGTAGAAAACCACAATCATGGTATAACTTGTTATTTGGAGGTTAAGCGGATTTAGAAACCTCTATGATACACTAATGGTAGGAAATATGAATAATAGGATTCATGTTAACGGGTCAAGCGGGTTAATGTGTAAAAACTCAAATGAATCAAGGTGATGAACCAAGTTTTAGTTGTCAACTAAATGAATTATGTGAACCACATTAATTGTGAAATTTTAGGAATGGTCTTGTAACGTATTCCTACATGTTATATTCATATGAATTATGTTGGACAAGTGGTCGTTGAATTGACTAGGTACCCGTTATTAAGTGCATACTCGAGATGGTAAAATGACTTGTAGTAGTCATGCCTAGAAAAGGGATTGCATATGGTAAAACGTTGATGCACCTAAAGGATAATGGTTTAACAAGTTGGTCCATAAGGACGATTGTTAAACCTATAGTTGTCTAATTAGAACACCAAGCGATGTTGAGGCCTTAAGGATTATTGAATCCTCATGCGTTGGCCCAAAGCATCGATGGTGACCAATGGGTCGATAAAAAGAATTTTGGTAACTAAACCGTATGTAGAAATATGTATATAATGTAGTTGAGTTAGACCCGTTGGGTGGTTTAATGAGTTATATGTTTTGACATTGGTGATTGTCGTAAAAGTCGTGTTATTAGACTCGCGTTACATTGCAGGTTCGAAAGGAATGCTTGGGGGTTACCCCGGATAGATTTCGGATGCAAAGGGGCAAGAAAAAGGGGGCGTTCCACCAGGTGCCACCGTAGCTTACGGTACCACCGTAGCTTACGGTACCACCGTAGCTTACGGTGGCCCCTGATGAGAAAACCCCACCGTACCACAGCACCTGGCCACCGTAGCCTAGCCAGGACCACCGTAGCTTACGGTGGCTGGCGTAAGCTACGGTGGAGGTGGTTCAAAATGTTGAAAATCGTCCTCGTTTGTTAGTTCAATGTCGTTTCTTGCATCCAATATGTTTATTACTAATGGGTTCAAGCTGAATGCAGGTAGGGGATGTGCGGATCTGGATTCCACAAGCAAGTCCAAGGACCGAACACTCGAAGACCATTGACATCGGCGTTGTTTTGTAAATTGTAATGGTGCTAAAACACTAGTTACTTGTATTAAAAACAAATTATCATGTCTTTTGAGGTGAATCGTACGTTTTAACGACGTTAATTAACGAAAATTTTCTGGGACCTAAATTCTAAGCTAACGTTTTAACGTTATTTTTCCTCAATTGAAACTCGGGTGTTACACCGTTCGACCATTGAACGGTTATGTGGGAAGTAAGGGCACAACTACTAGCTGCTTTGCAAAGCTGGGCTACTTCAAAAACCGAAGCCGAAGTTAGTAGCCAATGGGGGGGGGGGATATGGTTGGTTGCTGAAGACGCGGAAGCGTTGGTAGCCGAGGGGTGATAGTACTCTCCATGTTAGATGATAATCACGCAAGTTATATTAATAATCACACTAGCTAGCTATATGTTCTTAATTACGCACATATAATAATACAATAATTACGCAAGTTATTCTAATCACACATGTTATATATTGATAATTACGCCGTGATAATCACACAAGTTATAACAAAGCACATAAACAATTTTTAATTTTTTTATAGAATATATATATATATATATATATATATATATATATATATATATAGGGGAGGGGATAATTATTAACCATTGCTTAGGGTAATAACTAAATAACCAACATCCAGTGGTTACAAAAATTCAGATTGTATAAGATGGTGACACTTGTCCCAATCTTTTATTTTAATTCAAAAGGGTATTTTTGTCAAATAACATAATAAAAAAAAACCCCTTCATTTTAAGAACCTTATAACTTTTTTATACTTCGTCGGATTTTTATAAAATTTACACCGTTAAACTCGTCGCATTTTATCTTTAATTCAAGTATAATCTCGACGTTTTTTATTACCGTTTTCTCAGACGTGCGATGTAGCACTAGTGTTAGTGCAACTAACATCACTGTTATAACTATTAACAATGAACAAAATTACATCCATACAATCATAACCCGTAGCATCGATGTTTTCCACTTAAGTACAACGACATATGCATACATTACAACCTACAAATTAATCAATATGCATATAAACACTAATGCTATAACAATTAACAGCGGTGTGATAACCAGTAGCATCAATGCTATCAACATTCAACAAAAACATGATCAAAATGTACAACTGCGTATGCATATATTACAACCAACAAATGCATCAATATGCATATAAGCACTTGCTATAATCCTTAAACAGTTGTGTGATTATCAGTAACACCGATGTTATCAAGATTCAATAAAAACATAATCAAAATGTACAACTAAATATACATAGATTACAGAAAAAAAAACATACCAGAGTACAAATTGTTATAGAAAATTAATGAATATAATTACATCCATACAAAATCTAAAAAAAAATAAAACTGGACAATAAGTCAAACTCAATAACTCAAACTCTATGGGTCCTTAAACTCTTTTTTGACTTTAAAAGTCAAAATAAAAAAATACTTGTAAAATGAACAAACAAAACTGTGAATCGAGATGTGAAAAAAAATACATAATAATTACTAATATCTGATTTTCCTTATTATTGATACTAGATTTTTCAAAATCGGATATTAAGAATTTAAATGTTATTAAGGTACTAAGTTATAAAAATAATAAGTAACAATAATAAGTAAAAAAAATGCTAAAAAAAATGCCCACAAAAAAAACAACCCATTCTCCACCAATGACACCATCATCATCACCATTGAACGAGCGTGGATTTAAAAAAAATTCCAAAAATCATGGATTCAAACAATAAAACGGATTCAAATGAATGGAAAAAAAATGCCCACTTACGGATGCGTCACCGTCTTCACCGCCATCACCGTAATCCCGCATCGTCGATCTACTGTTGCGCCGCCGCTATTCACTTACGGAACCCTAACTGGGTTGCAGCTGTCGCCGCTGGAATCACCACCACTCAAGCTCTTTCCGTCCCGTGGTGGAGCAGAAATTGAACGGGAACAAATCGCGGTGGTCGTCGTGTGTTTCTGCTGTGTAGCGACTGGAATCGAAGAGATAGATAGAGAGGGATGATAGGCCAGACCTGGAAGTTCGCCGTGGGGTCGCCGTTGATCGGAGGTCGCCGGAGTACCACAGATTGAAGGGAGGAGGTCGCTAGAAAGAGCCGGCTCCTCTCATCTTCTTCCCTCTTTCTTCTTTTCTCCTTTCTAAACTTTCTTTTCTCCTTTTCTCCTTACAGATTGAACGTATTTAGTGTGTTTGTGTTGAGATAGGGTAGCACATTTACCATCATACCCCTGGATCAATTTCAACCATAAAAATAGCATCTTTGCTATCAACCCTTGGATTAAAAGTAAGGATGCTTAGATGATGGTTAATTGGTTAGTACACTAAGAGCATTCATAGCAGCTTCCTTATCTTTATCTTTATAATTTACACATAAAACACATTTATTCATAATATATAAAGACTTTTAAAAAACACCACACATCACATTCTTTATCCTTATTTTTGTGTGATGGATTGGTATATTTACCAATCCCTTATATTTATCCTTAAAATATAAGGATAAGATTTAAATATAAAGATGCTAATGTGGGACAAAAAATAAATATTTCTTATATTTTCCTTAAATTTTAAGGTTAAGGAGTAATATAAAGATGCTATTGTGAATGCTCTAAGATATGGTTAATATTAGTGCCCATTCCTATATATATGTATATTAGTGCCCATTCCTATATATATATATAGGGAAAAGATCATTTGAGAACCAATTTGATTTGAGAGCTAAAAAGAATTAATTTGAGTCACAAGTTTATTTACATGTATCCCCCATCCCATAAATTGTAGTGGTCCCCCTGAAATTTGTGGTTGAGATTTAGTTCTCAAAAGTTCTCAAAATAAAAAGTTCTCATTTGAACATAACCCTATATATATATATATATATATATATATATATATATATAGAAAGGATAAAATGAAAACCACTCCGAGTTGGAAAAACTTTGAAAACTCTTTAAAAACGGGGTCAAAATTTTTTTTTTTCCTTTAATTTTTTTATGGTGATTCTTTAGGTTATAGGCTACCCCTAGGTGGAAAAAAATCAAAAAAACGCCTCGGGGATATTTTTTTTTAAAATCTCAAAAAAGGGCCTTGTTACATATGTAACACTCTGTACATATGTTTACATATGTTTGTTACATATGTAACAACAAAACTTGTTATATTTTTAAAAAAAAATCCCCGAGGCGTTTTTTGATTTTTTTTCCATCTATGGATAGCCTATAACCTAAAGAATCACCATAAAAAATTAAAGAAAAAAAAACTTTTTGACCCCGTTTTTTAAGAGTTTTCAAAGTTTTTCCAACTCGGAGTGGTTTTCCATAGATCCCTACCCTATATATATATATATATATATATATATATATATATAACAATACTATACTAAAGTTAAAGAGAAAAAAATGTTTTTTAGGGAAAACTTTATAGAATAGTAACCAAGTTTCAAGTTTGCCTCAATTAAGTCACTCATATTTTTTTTGTCTCATTTAAATCACTCAACTTTCAATGGATATTATAATACTATCTATTTTACTTATAATAGCAAGTTACCATTTTTATATGAGATTTTTTTTGTTTAAATATTATTAAAGAAGTTACAAGAATAGTTAGTTGTTTTAAGGGGAAAATCATTATTTCATAACTTAATAGAAACGTTATTAGTTTAAACCTCAAACTTATTACATAATCAAAACTATAAATCGTAAACTTACAAGTTTCAAACTGGTGCGTTTGGTTCATGTAATTCAAAAGAATTAGATAATTTTTTCTTTTAAAATTGTTCTTGAATGGGTAAAGAAGAAATCGAAAATGCAATGAATTTATTTAATCAATCGAATCTGAGACCATGTGACTTTCCTTCATTAAATTGAAAAATTTCTAATAAATGTTGAAATAGTACGTACTAAAATCTATTAGTTAAAGGAATTCGTTGCAATTCAAATTCATTCTTTACCCAATCAAAACAATTAATAATTTAAAAAGAAAAAAAGTATCAATTCCAATTCTATTGAATTTCATGAACCAAACATCTTAAAGTTCTTACATATGATCAAATCACAAGAACCATATGTACTACTCTAAATTAAACGAATTAATGGAAGGAAAGTGTTATAAAATAGAAAAAGAAATAAAACAAAAGTGTCAAATTCTCAATAATACATCTTTAGTCATTTCAAACTTTTGTATTAAATTATCGCCGACCCTTTTCAATCAAATAAATAGTTAATTACCTTTTCTATATATTATATATTATATATTATACATATATATTATTATATTATTATAATATAATTATGATTATGATGCTTTCTATAAATTTTAAAAGTATTTAATTTTTCTAATTAGATATTACCGTGTCACTAGCGGGTTATATATACGCTTCATAGTGAAAAAACGAGATGAATATTTTTAATAAAATCTAAATAAAAACTCATACGCAACAATAAATACTAAAGAAAAAACAAAAAAATGACTAATTCTTAATATTGAAACGTAGATAAAAGAATTACGTTACAACGAAATATTAAGAAATAAAAAAGTTGCTTTGTTGTGAAAGTATTTAATGTTGAGAAAACAGAGGAGATTGTAACACAGATCAACAAATCACGTCACGACAGTATATCCGAAAATCAAGAAAAATGTAACGTCATTGTAAAAATGAACATTAAGAAACTATAAATTGTATTATAAAAAGGGATTGCAAATATATATTATTTGACGAGACTCGGTTTTGAATTAATTTACATCGAAATGAATACGAGCTTGGTTCTCAATAAAATTTATATCGAAATTTAGATGCCTATAGATATGTCGTCAAGATATATAAGAGAAAAATAAAGTACATGTAAAATTAATTATTATAAATATAATCAAAACACTAAAAAGTATTGTACGCTAAATAAAGGAAACAAAATTCAAAACAGGAAGAAGAATTAGGAGGGAGAAGGTCGAACTCTCAAAGGTTACAAAGCTAGACCGGTAGTTCCTGGGTCAAGGGAAATGCACGGTTATTTTCCCTCTGATTCCCTGAAAACCTATTTATTAACATGGATAAAAAAAAGTTGAATATAATTTTAAGAGAGAAGTTTACGTAAGAAGTTTATGCAAAATAAGAAGAATAAGAAGGATGGTAAATCTGAAAACATGCATATTTTTCACTTCCCCCCCCCCCAATTATTAAAACGTTTATAACTTTTACATACGATATAATTTTTTTTATAAAAATTTCACCATAAAAACAAGCGTTTTTTATCTTTAAAACCCATACAATATTGCTATATATATATATAAAAAAATTTGTGAATGAGCTGAACATATAACACAACGACCTGAACATATGACACAATAACACAACGACTTGAACATATGACACAATGACCTGAACATTGTTCAGATCATTGTGTCATTGTGTCATATGCTCAGGTCATTGTGTCATTGTGTTATATGTTCAGGTCAATTGTGTCATATGTTTAGGTCGTTGTGTCATATGTTCACGTCATTGACATAATTTTTTTATTTTATTTTTTATATAGCAATATGGTATGGGTTTTACAGAAAAAAACGTTTGTTTTTATGGTCTAATTTTTATAAAAAAATAATATCGTATGAAAGAGTTATGAAGGTTTTAATAATTAGGGGAAAGAGAAAAATGGGCAATTTGACCAAATTGTCCTCCATGTACCTGACCATTTATTTTTGAGTTTTAATTAAGAGATTAAATCTGGGCCATTGATCATCAGATCTAATGGATGAGAAGGCTTCTTATCCTTCTTATTATCACCTAACTTCTCATTATAACCTCACTCA